>WNNG01000332.1:0-102102 GCA_018208015.1 Medicago ruthenica | reverse complement strand
GATGTTCTTTGTAGTCTTTGACCACTTCTTGGAGCTGTTGATTTTTCTCTTGAAACTTCAACCTCCATTTCCGTTGAGCTTCGATAGCTAGTTCGCCGAACTTCTTGAGCTCTTGGTTGGAATGCAAGATTCTTTCCAACTCTTCGTCCTTGGCCACAAGGTTGGCATCCGCACTAACCAAGCCGCCTCCTATCCAATTTCTCTTCCCTTCGGAGATCCTTAGCCGTTTTTGGCATACTAGGAGAGAATGTGATACTTCATCACGATCTCTCTTCGTCCTAGTGATCTCTCCCAAAGCTTGGAGGTGTTTTAATTCTAAGTCCCAAATTTTGGCCTTGAGCTCTTCCTCCACTTTGTTGGGAACGGTTATGCTTGACTTAGGAATCTTGAGTTTGAAGACGAGCGTGTTTTTATTTCCGGAATCCATATTTCTCTTTGCTAATATTTGGTTTGTTCCTTTTTTAAATTCCTATAAAGCAAAGTGATATGCGAAAATTATTTTCCATGAATGTATATGTATGATATGCATGGGTGTGACATGTAGGTTCAAAATTTCCCCCATCCTCACGTGTAGGCTCTAATAGGTAAGATTCTTAAGAAGAGGTCCTTAGAGTCATTAACCTCATATGGAATTAGGGTTGTCTATGGACATACGTCGACATGACTTCAATTAATTCCATATGAGGATCTCGTCTAAGCGGAGTTGGGCATCCTACCTCACGGACATACGTCAACGCGGGCTTCCGCACACAACTTCCTGCTAACTTAGTTTTTTCTCGAGCTCGGGTAGAGAGCCTCACACGTCCGGCATTAACCCGAACAATGTGGAGTAACATCGCTCAAGTAACCCCCACAATTGAAATATATATGAATATGAAGCACAAATGATATATATATATATATATATGCAAAGTATAAGAATAAACAAATAATGACAAGAAGATATAAACACGTAGGTAAAATGAACCAAATTAGCCTAAAAGCCGACTGAGATAGGCTTGACTCGTTTATGCAAAAACAAAGTGTTTTATGCATGGTCCCCAGTGAAGTCGCCATTTCTGTCGCGTCGAATTTCGGATGTCAAGCTATTGGGGAAGCTTTGAATCGCTAATTCTAAATTACGACTGAACTTTTAATTTTTCGGGGAAAAAAGGAAAAAAGTTCTAAATTACCTTGAGAAAAGATTTTAGGTTCGAAAGTCGATTATGCAAGGGGAAGGTATTAGCACCCCTCACATCCGTTGTACTCAACGGGAACCTCTTAGTCGGCTTAGGCTTAAAATGGTTCGATGTTTTACTTACGTGTTTAAATATGTATAAAAGGAAATATATAAAAGGCAAAATGCGGGATAAAGAAAGAGATAAAAACAAACGAAAAGGGAAAAACAGGTTTTTTATTAATGGGCTTGACAAGATGTCGATCTTGCTCCTACGTATCTCCCGGTAGTCGGAGAATTCAAAGCGTACGTAGTTCTTTGGTAGAAAAACGTTTGTATGTTGATTCGTTTTAGTTAAAAAAAGGATTTATCGCGTCCGAGCGAAAAAGTTTGAAAATAAAGAAAAAGTGTAATGAAAATAAATGTCAACTGCTCGGGTTGCTGCCGAACTGGCCATTGACGACAAGAAAGTAAAAGTCAGCTGCTCGGGTTGTTGCCGAGCTGGCCACTGACGACAATGCATAAAAGTAAATGATTTGATGAAAAAGTTTTACGCTCGGACGTGAGCAAAGGTTTTAAAAACGTACGAAGACGTACAAAGTTTTAAAATGGTGAAAGATGGACGCTAGGCGATAAGATCGCGCAAGGCGTGAATGTTTTAAAAGAAATAAACAAAAGACAAACGCACGGAGGCGAAAGATTCGCGCAAGGCGTAAAAAGGTTAAAATAAAACGCGCAAGGCGCGAAAGGGTTCGGATTGACCACGAGGGCCAAGAAAAGGGTAAAAATGGCCACAAGGGGGCCAAGGGAAGGTTGAGCGTGCTAGACGCGTCAAGGGTGGAATGACGATTGCCCGAGCGACGAGACATACGTCACGCATTCGTGCAATCGAGGTTTGGGGAGACATACGTCAAGCCATTCCCGTTTCATTCAAGTTTGGTTTTGTTACACTAAGGAATCTCAAAGGGAACCAAAGCTTTAAAAGGAAAGTTAAAGAAAAGAAAAACAACACGAACAAATTTGTTGTTCGGTTTTACTAAAAATCATGAACGTTACTTGTTGCTTAAGTTATTGAAACTCAAGAACAAGTTTGGTTCAAGTTTGAATGGCAAACACAATCATAAAACATGCAAAAATGTTGGAAAGTTCACAAGTTCGGCTCAATTCGAGCTTGGTTAAAAAATGAGCAAACTCGGCTTAAGTTCGCGTTTGGATTGAAAATCATGAACAACGTGGTTGTTCAAGTTTGTTTTTGAAATAGACGAACTTAGCTTGTTGCTCAAACTTGGTTTTTTTGAAAATGCTGAGAACATAACTTGTTTCACAAGTTATTCAAATTTTGTCGCACGAACTTGTGAAATCTTCAAAGTTGTGCATGATTATGAATTGGGTTTGGACCAAAATGGTTTTAACCCTCTTTAGGTTCTGAATCAAGGGCTAGAATCCCAAAAATTTGACATTTGAATGCCTGATTCATATTCTGAATTTCACATACTTCGCAGAGCAACCAGAACTTGGCTCTGCGAAGTCAGGTTCTGGTGTGTTCGCAGTGCGAGCAAGGCTTGGCTCTGCGAAGTATGCGAATTTCTTAACTCAGAAGCTGTTTCTGAACAGAAGTTCAGAAACTGCTTCTAAGCAAGATTCAGAACCTAAAGGAGGTTAAGAAACTTGACAAAAAGGAAGAAAAAAGGGTAGAAAAACACAGTTTTAAAGCTTGGCCTCTTTGAGGTCCTTTTTGGGGCTCAAAGGAGGTTTTGGTTCACAAAACAAAATTGGACAAAACAAGATATGCAAACAGCAAATACGATAGAAAAGAAAGGTTATAGGAGACTTACAGAACTCCTAGCAATGCTTGAACAAGACTGGAAGTGGCTTGCTTGCTTTGTGAAAGGTTATGAACAAGGTTCAAGGTGTTTGTGATGAACTGGTTTTGTGTTGCAATGCAAGGGATTTTTGGAGTGAATTTCGTGTGTGTTGGCTCTCTGGATTGGTATGTTTTTGACTGGTTTTCTATGTATTCAGTTGTGTGTTCAAAGGTGTGAAATCCTAGTGCCTTGCATTCCCTTTTATAGGCAAAAATGCAATCTATGTAATGATGAACAATGATGAATAAAATCCTAAAACACTAGCTGATCATGAGCTAAACTCAGGCTAGATCACTTTGCATTTAATGCTAATGGATAGGAATTGCTTTGCCTTGTGCCAAGGGGCAAGGTCTTGACTGATCTCAGCCACAAATGCCATTGATTCTAGAAGGTAATGATGGCAAAATCTGTAAAACAGGGCAGCTGCAAAAGGGATGATTCTTGGGATCAAACCTTGCAATCTTGGAAGGTCAAACAATCAAAACGTGTACTGCCATGTACAGGGAGATTGGGGGAATCAAAATCAGCATGTGGGCTTATGTGTGGGAGGAGAAATTCAGGTCAAAACAGGGCAGGTCACACAGCTTTTTTGCAACAAAAATCACTTGGGATTGGCTGGTTTTGGCAGGGAAAAAGGGAAGGAAATGGATCAAGCAGCTGGCTGGCATGTTTAGGTTGGGTGAGGGGTCAATTTGGGGGGACAAAAACTGACCAAGGATAGCCAATTTGTTTGATCACATGAGAGGTTGGAAGAAAGTTCTTCTTTCCTTTAACCTTTAATGTCACACATTAAATTCTGCCTTGCTGCACCAAATCAGTCACAAAATAGCAAGAATACAAGTAATAATGCTAATAATAATAATTGTAGTTGAAAGCAAAAAGGATAAACAACTACATAAAAATCTGCAGAATTTTCGCAGAGGTCGCAGTGCGAAGGTGAGTTCGCACTGCGAACTTCACTTTTTTTGATTTTTGTATTATAAATAAAAGGCAAAAATGGGGAAAATAATAATAATATATAATAATAATAATAATAATGATAAAAAATGCAAATGGTAATAAAAATGAATAAAAATAGTAATGACAATAAATAAACTTAATAATATTAAAAGATAAAAACTAATAGTAATAATAATAATTGTTATTAAAGGAAAATAAAATAATAATGTTAATAAAAATAAAATATTATGGCAATAATAAAATAATAAAAGGTAATAAAAACAACACCCATAAAAAATATGAGTCAAAAAATGGGGTATGACAACCACTCATGAAGGTACTTCAAAGGTTAAGCTATCCAGACTTCAACTTCTCACCACAAAATTTGAAAACTTGAAGATGTTGGAGGATGAGAGCATTCAAGACTTCTATATGAATGTCCTGGATATGGCTAATTCTTTTGATTCACTTGGAGAGAAGATGTCTGATGAGAAGATTGTTAGAAAAATACTCAGGTCACTTCCTAAAAGATCTGACATGAAAGTGACAGCTATTGAGGAAGCTCATGACATCTCCAATATGAAGGTTGAGGAGTTAATTGGATCCTTGCTGAATTTTGAAACAGCTTTCTGTAAACATACTGAAAAGAAAGGGAAAGGAGTTGCTTTTGCAGTTAATTCTGAAGCTGAGGATCAACAAGAGTTTGATGAGGATGATGAAGGCTTATCAGAAGCACTTAGGTTGCTAGGGAGACAGTTTAACAAGATTCTGAAACATGTTGACAGGAGATCCAAATACAAAGGTCAGAACTTCAGATTCAACAACAGTAAGCAACAAAGTGATGTGAAGAAGACCAAGACTGATGAGAAGAGCAATCAATCAAAGGGTGTTCAGTGCTTTGAGTGTGAAGGTTATGGTCATATCAAGTCAGAATGTCCTACTTATCTTAAGAAGCAGAAGAAGAGCTTGGTTGTTTCCTGGTCTGATGAAGACTCAGAAGAAGAAGTAGAGAGTGAATCTGCTAAGTGTGTTGTTGCTCTAACTGGAAGGTACAAGTCTGATGGTAAGGTTAAGGCCTCAGAAGCTCTTTCAAAGTCTGAGACATTTTTAGAGTCTGAGACATTCTCAGAGTCTGAAGCTCCCTCAGAGTCTGAAGCCAGAGTTAAAAAATCATCATATGAAGAACTGGCTGACAACTACAAAAACCTATACATCAGAAGTGTAGAAGTTTGCATGCAACTAGTGGATCAGAAGAAGACAATCTGTCAACTGCAGGATGAGAAAAGTGAACTCTTGGTGCAAAATTCTGATCTCAAAGATGAAGTGAGCCAACTGAATTCTCAGCTTAAAAACATGAAAAAGCAAGTCAGAATGATGAATACTGCTACTGATGTGCTGGAGGAGATATTGGAGAATCAGAAACAAGGGAAACAAAGTGGAATAAGATTTGTTGATCAGACTTTGAACCTCAAACAGAAAAATTCAGCTAAAAGGTTTGTTCCTGCTGTTAAAACCTATGATCCTGTGATAGGCACATCTAGGATGGAACCTCAGAAGCAACCTCAGAAGCCCAAGAGAAAGAGGAGAAATCATCCATGGGTTTGTCATCATTGTGGAAACAAGGGGCACATTAAACCATTCTGCTTCAAGCTATATGGTTATCCTGAGCATTTTCAGTACAGAAAAGTGGAACCTGCTGCATCCAGAAACAATGTTAAGAAGGTTTGGAAACCCAAAGGTAATAATGTTGGCTTCATAGCTCATACATCTTTGAGAGCCACCTCTAGGGAAGATTGGTATTTTGATAGTGGTTGTTACAGACACATGACTGGTGTGAAGAAGTTATTAAGCAATTTAAAGACATATTTCAGCAGCTATGTGACTTTTGGTGATGGAGCTAAAGGAGAGATTCTTGGAATAGGAGACTTAATCAGTGATGGATTACCAAGACTAAATAATGTGTTGTTAGTGAAAGGGTTGACTTCAAATCTGATCAACATAAGCCAGATGTGTGATCAAGACTTAAAAGTGAATTTCAACAAGGAAGAATGTCTGGTAACTGGTAAAGAAGGAGAAGTGTTGATGAGGGGCTGCATATCAAAGGATAACTGTTATTTGTGGGTGTCTGAACAAGAAAGAAGCATGTCCACTTGTCTCATATGCTCAGAAGAAGAAGTCAGACTCTGGCAGCAGAAACTGGGTCACTTGCATCTGAAGGGCATGAAGAAAGTCATGAAGACTGAAGCTATCAGAGGTTTACCCAAACTGAAGATTAATGAAGACAGTGTTTGTGGTGAATGTCAGATTGGTAAACAAACAAGAAAGTCTCATCCCAGATTGGATCATCAGGTAACAACTAAAGTTCTTGAATTGTTACATATGGATTTAATGGGACCTATGCAAGTTGAGAGCATTGGAGGAAAGAAGTATGCCTTTGTAGTTGTTGATGATTTTTCAATATTTACTTGGGTTAGCTTTATTAGAGAAAAATCAGATACTTTTGATGTGTTTAAAGATCTGTACACTCAGTTACAAAGAGAGAAGGATAGTGTCATCATCAGAATCAGAAGTGATCATGGGAAGGAGTTTGAAAATAAGAAGTTTTCTGAGTTCTGTGCTTCTGAAGGAATCAAGCATGAGTTTTCAGCACCTATAACACCTCAGCAAAATGGTGTAGTTGAGAGGAAGAATAGAACCTTAGCAGAATCAGCTAGAGTTATGTTACATGCTAAGAATTTACCCTATATGTTCTGGGTAGAAGCTATGAATACTGCTTTCTATATACACAATAGAGTGAGTTTGAAGAAGGGAACTACCTCTACTTTGTATGAATTATGGAGAGGAAGAAAGCTTACTGTCAAGTATTTTCATGTTTTTGGCAGCAAGTGTTACATTTTGGCTGATAGAGAAAACAGAAGAAAGGTGGATCCTAATTTTCCAAATCATGTTTACAAATTGAAGAAAGCTTTGTATGGATTAAAGCAAGCACCTAGAGCATGGTATGAGAGACTCACACAATTTCTTGTTACTCAAGGCTACAGAAAAGGAGGAACTGATAAGACATTGCTTGTGAAAGAAGAAGATGGGAGTCTGATGATAGCACAAATCTATGTTGATGACATAGTTTTTGGTGGGATGTCAAACAAGATGGTTCAGCTATTTGTTCAGCATATGCAATCTGAGTTTGAGATGAGTCTTGTGGGTGAACTAACATATTTCCTTGGTCTTCAAGTCAAACGGATGGAAGATACTATATTCATTTCACAAAGCAAATATGCAAAGAATATAGTCAAGAAATTTGTAATGGAGAATGCTAGTCATAAGAGAACACATGCAGCTACTCACTTGAAGTTAACCAAAGATGAACAAGGTGTTTCAGTTGATCAAAGCATGTATAGGAGCATGATTGGGAGCTTGTTATATCTAACTGCAAGCAGACCAGACGTAACCTTTGTTGTTGGAGTTTGTGCTAGATATCAAGCTGATCCAAAAATGAGTCACCTGACTCAGGTGAAGATGATTCTGAAGTATGTCAACAGTACAAGTGATTATGGTATTATGTACTCACACAGTGCTAGTTCTGAGTTAGTTGGGTATTGTGATGCTGACTGGGCAGGAAGTGCAGATGACAGAAAGAGTACTTCTGGTGGATGTTTCTTTCTGGGTAATAATTTAATTTCATGGTTCAGTAAGAAACAGAACTGTGTTTCATTGTCTACAGCTGAAGCTGAATATATAGCAGCTGGAAGTAGTTGTTCTCAGTTGGTGTGGATGAAGCAGATGATGGAAGAATACAACATTGAACAAGATGTTTTGACTCTATAATGTGATAATCTGAGTGCTATCAACATTTCTAAGAACCCCATACAGCACAGCAGGACTAAGCACATTGATATAAGACATCACTTCATCAGAAACCTTGTGGAGGAGAAGATTGTGCAGCTTGAACATGTGGACACTGAAGAACAGATTGCTGATATTTTCACAAAAGCTTTACCCTTTAGCTTCTTGTTCCCAACAATCAGTTGAAGCTCTTCTCTTCTGGCAGTTTCTGAGTCATATACCTCACTTCTGACCCAGAAGTCCTTAACAAGTTCCATGTGTGCGCTCTCATAAAAAATGCGCAAACCTCGAGCGTACACAAACGCTAGCAGTGTGAAGTCGCCACCAAAGTTTTTGTTTAAAGGGACGTTGATAAACCCTTAAGTTTTTATTTTAAAGGGAAACGATAATAAAACCCTTGACGATGAGGAAAGGATGGTCATCGCAACCATTATCGGGTTCGGGAGTCGATTACGCAAGGGGAAGGTATTAGCACCCCTCACGTCTGTTGTACTCAACGGGAACCTCCTAGTTAGCTAAGGCTTAGAATGTTTTTAAATGTTTTGCTTGCATGCTTGAATATGTAAAAGGGAAAAAGAAAATATGATGAGGGGAAAAAGGTTGTTTTTTATTATTGTGCTTGACAAGATGATAATCTTGCTCCTACGTATCTCCTAGTGCGATGGAGAATTCAAAGCTACGTAGTTCTTTGGTAGAAAAACGTATTTGTTGGTTATTTTTAAAGAACGATGTTTTGATCGTATTCTTGCGATTAAACGTAGCTTGTGTGCTCGCGCATGGGAGGCTTAAGCGTTTGTTTCGAATCGCGCTAGAATAGATAAAACATGTCCGTTGGGGAAAAAAGGGTTCGAATTGGCCGCGAGGGGACAAAAAAGGATTGAAATGACTCAACCGAGTCGAGAAAGGTTCGATTGATCCAATGGGATCAAGAAAGGGTTCAATGGACTCAACTGAGTCGAACATTGACCAAAGTGACTCAACCGAGTCGAAAAAGGGTTCGATTGATCCAACGGGATCAAGAAAAGGTTCAATGGACTCAACCGAGTCGAACATTGACCAAAGTGACTCAACCGAGTCGAGAAAAGGTTCGATTGATCCAACGGGATCAAGAAAAAAATCAATGGACTCAACTGAGTCAAACATTGACCAAAGTCACTCAACCGAGTCGAGAAACGGTTCGATTGATCCGACGGGATCAAGAAAAGGTTCAATGGACTCAAACGAGTCGAACATTGACCAAAGTGACTCAACCGAGTCGAAACATTGAATCAAATGGTCACGAGGGACCAAAAGGGTTCAAATTGACCACAAAAGGCCAAGAATTGGTTTGGTGTGAGGATGCGTTGAAAATAGAATGACGATTGTCCGAACGACAAGACATACGTCAAGCATTCGTTCAATCGGGGAAATGGAGAGACATACGTCAAACCATCCCTTTTTCATTCAAGTTTTGTTTGAAATTTAAGAAATCCCAAAGTTATCAAAACACTTGATTTAAAACTCACATGAAAAGGTTTTAATGTTCAAATTAGTTGTTGCAACCTAATGAACAAGTTTGCTTGTTTATGTGCATGAAAACATGCACAAATTTCTGAAAAACGCACAAGTTCGGCTCAAGTTTGAAAAAGATTTTGAAAAGTGAACAAGTTCGCCTTAAGTTCACGTTTGATTGAAAATCATGAACAAGGTTTTTGTTAAAGTTTGGTTTTGAAAATAATGAACTTAGCTTATTGCTTAAGTTTGATTTTGAAAGTTTAATGAACGTAACTTGTTTCGCAAGTTATTCAAAAAGTGTTGCTCAAAACTTGTGAATCTTCCAATATCATGCAAAACTCTTGATATGGTTTGAATAAAATGAGTTTCAAACCTCTTAGGTTCTGAGCTTTTAGGTTAGAACCTTAAAATTTGGCTTTTGGAAGCCTGAACTCAGATTCTGAGTTCTGTCATGGTCGCACTGCGACCAGAGCTTCGCACTGCGAACTCTGCGAAATTTTGAGTTCAGAAGCTGCTTCTGAACTGCTGTTCAGAAGCAACTTCTGAACAATCTCAGAACTTTTGGAGGAGTGAAAAGCTTTTGAAATTAGCAATAAAAGGAGTGCAACAACTTAGTTTAAATGTTTTGCAAACTTTGGGATTCCTTTTTAAGTTCAAAAGGGGTTTTGAATCAAAAATGCAAAAACTGAGATATGAACAAGTTGGAATCAAAAGCAAATGCAAACAGTATGTAAATGCAATATAAACCAGTTAGAATGACTTACCAACTCCTAGCCCAAAGCTCTTGTTACAAGGAAATGGAAAGGCTTGAAATGATGATGGTTTGCAAGGTTTGAAATGTTGGAGATTATGGCAAATGGCTCTAATGCTCCAATTGGTTTTTTTTGCTATGTATTAAACTTTGTTTTTGATGTGTATTCAATGTTGTTTCAAGTGTTTTCTTGCTGGAAGGTTGTAAGTATGTGTGTAGTATTGAATCCTTATGCATAGCACTCCATTTATAGGCAAAACCAAATCCAATGTCATGATGAAAATCTCTAGAATCTAGCTGCTTTGTGGGCTAGAAACCAGGCTATTTTGCTTTGCATTTAATGCAAAAGTGAAGAGGTGACCTTGCCTTGCTGCAATGGTCAATACTTTGGCAAATCAAGCCATTAATGCAACTGATTTTGGATAGAAATGATGATGAAAAAGGGGAAAAACAGGGCTGGTTTGCAATTGGGCTGTCCTTGGGATTAAACCTTGCAATCTTAAGAAGCCAAGCAAGAAAAAACGTGGGCTGGGATGTACAGAGGTTGGGGGAAACAAAAGAAGCATGTGGGCTGGTGTTGTTGTACCCTAATTTTGTCCCAAGCCTTTTTCAAAACAAATTTCAAAAATCAAAAAAAGAGAGAAAAGTCAAAGTCAACAAAAGTCAACATTCCTGGAATGAGGACTTCGCAGAGCAAAGTCCCCTTCGCTCTGCGAAGTCTGCGAATTTTTTGCAGATTTTTTAATCTCTTTGATTTATTTCATTTTTGTAATTATTATTGTTACATATCATTTTTTATTATTGTTTTTATCATCATTCATGGCTATTTGAGCTCAGCAAAGCAAGAATTGGAGCATTTGCCATTAAAGCCAAGGAAAGAAGCTTTTTCTTCCAACCTAGCATGTGCCAAGCAAGTTGGCTTGCCCTTGGGCAGCTCTTGTCCCTCCCAGTGGACCCTCTTCCCCAACGGACATGTTTATCAATTCTAGCGCGATTTCAAACAAACGCTTAAGTCGCTCATGCGCGAGCATACAAGCTATACGCTTAAAGTCTCCCATGTGCTAGCATACGAGCTACGTTTAATCGCAAGAATTCGGTTAAAACATCGTTCATTAAATATAACCAACATATACGTTTTTCTACCAAAGAACTATGTACGCTTTGTATTCTCCGTCTACCGGGAGATAGGTAGGAGCAAGATCGTCATCTTGTCAAGCACAACAATAAAAAAAACAACTATGACGTATGTCTCGTCGTTCGGACAATCGTCATTCCATTTTCAACGTATCCGACCACACCAAACCAATTCTTGGCCCTTTGTGGTCAATTTGAACCTTTTGGTCCCCCGTGGCCACTAGATTCAATTCCTCGACTCGTTTGAGTCACTCCGGTCAATGATCGACTCGGTTGAGTCCATTGTACCCGTTCTTGATCCCGTTGGATCAATCAAACCTTTTCTCGACTCGGTTGAGTCACTCCGGTCAATGATCGACTCAGTTGAGTCCATTGCACCCTTTCTTGATCCCGTCGGATCAATCGAACCCTCTTCCCCAACGGACATGTTTATCAATTCTAGCGCGATTTCAAACAAACGCTTAAGCCTCTCATGCGCGAGCATACAAGCTATACGCTTAAAGTCTCCCATGTGCTAGCATACGAGCTACGTTTAATCGCAAGAATTCGGTTAAAACATCGTTCATTAAAAATAACCAACATATACGTTTTTCTACCAAAGAACTATGTACGCTTTGTATTCTCCGTCTACCGGGAGATATGTAGGAGCAAGATCGTCATCTTGTCAAGCACAACAATAAAAAAAACAAACTTTTTCCCTTTTCATCATATTTTCTTTTTCCCTTTTACATAGACAAGCATGCACGTAAAACATTTAAAAACATTTTAAGCTTTAGCTAAATAGGAGGTTCCCGTTGAGTACAACGGACGTGAGGGGTGCTAATACCTTCCCCTTGCGTAATCGACTCCCGAACCCGACAATGGTTGCGATGACCAATCCTTTTCCTCATCGTCAAGGGTTTTATTATCGTTTCCCTTCAAAATAAAAACTTAAGGGTTTATCAACGTTCCCTTTAAACAAAAACTTTGGTGGCGACTTCACAACAGCCTTTCGAGCGTTCGTACACGTCTCGGAAGATTGCGCGTTTTTAACGAGAGTGCCACAGCTGGCGACTTCACTGGGGACATCTCTCCTCGCTAGCGAGTCAAGCCTATTGTTGAGTCTTTTGGTGTTGGCTGCATGTTTTGGCAAAACCAAGATATTGAATAGAAGCATCTCCATATGTATAACATTTCTTCAGTTGGAAGTTTTTAATTTTGAAGCCATTCAGAAGCTGAAAATGTCATCAGAAGCTGAATGCACTGTAGCAGTTCAGAAGCTGATTTCAGGTTCTGAAGCCAGCGTTGACTTTTGTTGACCACATCAGAAGCTGGGTTTTCAGATTAGTTTTTGCGCGTATCTTGGGAGATTTAGCAAGGAATTATCTTTGTGTAAGTGCTTCTAGAATGCTGAATTATTTGAAGAAGATTTTATTGAAGATTTGGTTCAAAGATATGAAATTCATATTTTCCTGTTATAATCTTTAAAAGATTCAAAACAGTTTTATTTGTTACTTGATTGGACCAATCTTATTTTAGTAACAAATCAAATCAGAAAGATTAGTTTGTTATTTTATTCTGCAAGACTGAAGGCTATAAATAGAGGAGGGCTGCTGCTATTCAAGACACGAATTGAAGAGTATTATTCAGAGAAATAGAGTCTTAGTTGTTTTTAAGCTTTTGCTTTGTTTTTGTACGCCACTCATATGTTTTGAGTTGGTTTAGGATTGTCATTGAGTTGTAATTCATTCTAAGCCTCTAGGTACGAATGAAGTTGTGTTTTTAAAGTTTTCTGAAAACCAGAGTGTTTTTGTTTAAGGGTAGTTCAAGTGGCTGGGTTGTAGTTACTTGAATAGGAAGTTAGAAGTTTTCTAATACTCAACGTGTTGGGTAGAATTCAAGACTAGGTGGAGATTAATTGCTTGGGATAGGAACTGGGAGTCAGTGTCTGAGTCTTAAGGGTTAATTCCAATAGTGGAATTCCTTCCTGGATTGGTATCCCCCAGAGTAGGAGGTGTTTACTCCGAACTGGGTTAACAAACCTTGTGTGCTTTTTAGCTTTCCTGCACATTTATTTTTCTGCCTGTTATTGCTTTTATAATTGTGCTAAGTTTTAATCAGAACCTGAACCTGTTAAGTATCTTATTGCCTGGCCAGAATTTCAATTGGCATCAGAGCAGGCACCCTGCCTGTAATTTGGGTGAGATCCAGAGGAGTAGTTTCTGGCAAGCATGGATAGAGAAGGAGGATATGTCAATAGACCACCCCTACTAGATGGCACAAACTATGAATATTGGAAGTCAAGGATGTGTGCTTTTCTAAAGTCTATTGACAGCAGGACTTGGAAAGCTGTGATTAAAGGCTGGGATCATCCTGTGTATACAGACAAAGATGGTAATAAGACTGAGATTTTGAAACCTGAGGAGGAATGGACCAAAGCTGAAGATGACTTGTCTCTGGGAAATTCAAAAGCTTTGAATGCAATCTTTAATGGTGTGGACCAGAACATGTTCAGACTTATCAAACAGTGTACTGTTGCTAAGGAGGCCTGGGAAATTTTGAAGACAACTCATGAAGGAACCTCTAAAGTGAAGATGTCCAGATTGCAGCTGCTGACCACCAAATTTGAGAACCTGAAGATGAAGGAGGATGAATCCATTCAGGATTTTTACATGAATGTGCTGGACATGGCAAATTCTTTTGATTCACTTGGGGAGAAGATGTCTGATGAGAAGTTGGTGAGAAAAATCCTCAGGTCCCTACCCAGAAGATTTGACATGAAGGTCACTGCAATTGAGGAGGCTCATGATATTTCTGCCATGAAGCTTGAAGAACTGATTGGGTCATTGCTCAACTTTGAGACTGCCTTCTGCAAACAGCCTGATAAGAAAGGGAAAGGTATAGCTTTTACTGTGAATACTGAAGCTGATGATCAACAAGATTCTGAGGAGGATGACTTATCAGAAGCTCTAGTGTTGCTGGGAAAACAATTCAACAAGATTCTGAAGAATGTTAACAGAAAAGCCAAAGCCAAAGGTCAGAATTTCAGATTCAATAACAAAAAGCAACAAACTGATGAGAAGAAGACCAAGTCTGAGGAGAAAAGTAACCAAGCTAAAGGTGTGCAGTGCTATGAGTGTGAGGGTTATGGACACATCAAATCTGAATGTCCTACTTTCCTTAAGAAACAGAAGAAGAGCCTAGCTGTTGCATGGTCTGATGATGGTTCTGAAGATGATGATGTTAGTGAAACTGATATGTGTGATACTGGTCTGGTTGTGAGGTCAGGAGCTATCTTGAAGAAGGAAGCTGGTTTAGAGTCTGAGACTTTTTCAGAGTCTGACTCAGAGTCTGAAGCCTCATCTGTGTCTGAAGTTGCTAAAACCTCATATGATGAGCTAGCTGACAACTATAGGAAGCTGTATAACAGAAGTGCTGAGGTTTGCAAACAAGTTTTGGATCAGAAGGAGACTATTCTTCAACTGGAGGCTGAAAAAGGAGAACTTCTTGTGCAGAATTCAGATTTGAAAGAAGAAGTGAACCAGTTAAATTCCCAACTTGAACATATGAAAAAGCAGGTTAGAATGATGAATACTGCTACTGATAAGTTGGAGGACATTTTGGGGAATCAGCAACAAGGAAAAACTGGTTTAGGTTTCGTTGATCAGACTCAGATTCCTAAACAGATGAGTTTTGTTCCTGCTACTCAAGCTCATGATTCTATGGCTGGAATATCAAAGAAGAGACCTCAGAAGCAAGCCCAGATGAAAGGTCAGAATCATATTCAGATGAGACATCAAAAGCAAGCTCAGAAGAGACCTCAGATGCTACCTCAAAAGCAACCCCAGAAGTACAACAGAAGAAGGAGGAATCATACCTGGACCTGTCATCATTGTGGTAAGAAGGGACATATCAAACCTTTTTGCTTTAAACTGTATGGCTATCCTGAACACTTTCAATATAGAAGAGTGCAACCAGCTGCACCAAGACACAATGTTCAGAAGGTGTGGAAACCTAAGGTGAAGAATGTTGGCCTGATTGCTCATACCTCATTGAGAGCCACTTCAAAAGAAGACTGGTACTTTGACAGTGGTTGTTCAACGCACATGACTGGTGTGAAGAAGCTGCTGAGCAATATCAGATCATACTCCAGAAGTTATGTGACATTTGGAGATGGTGTAAAAGGTCAGATTCTGGGTATTGGTGATTTGATCAGAGAAGGCTTGCCCAGACTTAATGATGTGCTACTGGTGGAAGGATTAACCTCTAATCTGATCAGTATTAGCCAGCTGTGTGATCAGGATTTGAAAGTTAATTTCAACAAGCAAGAGTGTATTGTTACTGATCAGGAAGATAAGATTCAGATGAGAGGCTGCAGATCCAAAGACAATTGTTACTTGTGGGTTTCTGAAGAAGAAAGAAGTCTGACTTCTTGTCTTATGAGCTCAGAAGAGGAAGTCAAACTCTGGCACCAGAAACTGGGACATTTGCACTTGAAAGGCATGAAAAAAATCCTAAGTACTGAAGCTATCAGAGGTGTACCTAATCTGAAGATCAATGAGGACAATGTTTGTGGTGATTGTCAAATTGGGAAACAAACAAGAAAGTCTCATCCCAGATTAGTTCACCCGGTAACTACCAAAGTACTAGAACTTGTTCATATGGATTTAATGGGGCCTATGCAAGTTGAAAGTATTGGAGGAAAGAGGTATGCGTTTGTAATGGTAGATGACTACTCAAGATTCACATGGATCAACTTTGTTAGAGAGAAGTCTGATACTTTTGAAGTGTTTAAAGACTTATGTACCCAATTACAAAGAGAGAAGGACTGTGGAATTGTCAGAATCAGAAGTGATCATGGCAAAGAATTTGAAAACAAGAGTTTTTCAGAATTTTGTGCTTCTGAAGGTATAAAGCATGAGTTTTCTGCACCTATCACACCTCAGCGAAATGGTGTAGTTGAGAGGAAGAATAGGACTTTGGCAGAATGTGCAAGAGTGATGCTGCATGCTAAGAAACTTCCATATTTGTTCTGGGCTGAAGCAATGAACACTGCATGCTATATCCATAATAGAGTCACTCTGAAGAAAGGAACAGCATCTACATTGTATGAACTATGGAAAGGAAGGAAGCCTACAGTCAAATATTTTCATGTGTTTGGCAGTAAATGTTACATTTTGGCTGACAGAGAAAATAGAAGAAAACTGGATCCTAAGTCTGATGAGGGCATATTCCTGGGTTATTCAGTAAACAGCAGAGCTTATAGGGTGTTTAATTCAAGAACTAAAGTTGTGATGGAGTCCATTAATGTGGTAATTGATGATCTAACTGCTGAGAAAGATAGAAGTGAGTCTGAAGTTGTTCCAGAGTCTGAACCATCAGAAGAACAAACTTCAGAAGCTGAAATTCATCCAGAGTCTGAAGAAGCAGATGTACATCCAGAACATAATTCTACCAATAAAGGGCCATCTATTAGAATTCAGAAGGATCATCTTAAGGAGCTTATCATTGGGAGTTTGGATCAAGGGGTCAGAACCAGGAGATCAGAACCAGCTGCTACTGATTCATGTTTTGTGTCTAAGTTTGAACCCAAAAATGTGAAAGAAGCCCTGACTGATGAATTTTGGATTGAAGCAATGCAAGATGAGTTGAATCAATTCAAAAGGAGTGAAGTGTGGGATCTGTTTCCAAGACCTGAAGGGTTGAATGTAATTGGTACTAAATGGATTTACAAGAATAAAACAGATGAGAATGGTACTGTAGTCAGAAACAAGGCTAGGTTGGTTGCTCAGGGTTATACTCAAGTGGAGGGATTGGACTTTGATGAGACCTTTGCACCTGTGGCCAGACTAGAGTCCATAAGATTACTGTTGGGTGTATCCTGCATTCTCAAGTTCAAATTATTCCAGATGGATGTGAAGAGTGCATTTCTGAATGGATATTTGCAAGAAGAGGTATATGTTGAACAGCCTAAGGGTTTTGTGGATCCTAAGTTTCCAGAACATGTGTACAAGTTAAAGAAGGCTTTATATGGATTGAAGCAAGCACCAAGGGCATGGTATGACAGGCTGACTCAGTTTCTTGTGGCTCAAGGTTACAGAAAAGGAGGTTCTGATAAGACTTTGTTTGTGAAAGATGAAAATGGGAGTCTGATGATTGCTCAGATTTATGTGGATGATATAGTGTTTGGAGGGATGTCTCAGAAGATGGTCAAACTGTTTGTTCAGCAGATGCAGTCAGAATTTGAAATGAGCTTAGTTGGTGAACTGACTTATTTTCTTGGATTACAAGTCAAGCAAATGGAAGATACAATCTTCATTTCTCAAAGTAAGTATGCCAAGAACATAGTGAAGAAGTTTGGAATGGAGTCTGCTGCTCATAAGAGGACACCAGCTGCTACTCATCTGAAGCTAACCAAAGATGAACATGGAGTATCAGTTGATCAAAGTCAATACAGAAGCGTGATTGGGAGCCTATTGTACTTGACTGCAAGCAGACCAGACATTACTTTTGCTGTAGGAGTATGTGCTAGATATCAAGCTAATCCTAAGATGAGTCATCTGACACAAGTGAAGAGAATCCTGAAGTATGTGAACAGCACAAGTAACTATGGAATCATGTACTCACATAGTTCAACTTCTGAACTGATGGGATTTTGTGATGCTGACTGGGCTGGAAGTGCTGATGACAGGAAGAGCACCTCAGGAGGTTGTTTCTTTTTGGGAAATAACTTAATTTCATGGTTTAGCAAGAAGCAAAACTGTGTGTCATTGTCAACTGCTGAGGCTGAATATATTGCTGCTGGAAGTAGTTGCTCACAATTGGTGTGGATGAAGCAGATGCTGAAAGAGTACAACATTGAACAAGGAACTATGACATTGCTTTGTGACAATTTGAGTGCCATCAACATTTCTAAGAATCCAATTCAGCACAGCAGAACCAAACACATAGACATCAGACATCATTTCATCAGAAACCTTGTGGAGGACAAGATTATTCAGCTGGAACATGTAGCTACTGAAGAACAAGTTGCTGACATTTTCACAAAGGCCTTGGATGCTAAACAGTTTGAGAATCTGAGAAGCAAGTTAGGAGTGTGTTTGCATGAAGAGTTATAGCAATTACTGCAAACTGGATGTGAGGAAGCTAGAGTACCTGCCAGTTGTGCCTTTGCCAAGTGTGATCCTGAACCTAAGTCAGAGTCTGAGACTACTTTTGGCTATGTAGTTTTGAATCCCTATTTGAAGTCTGAGATTTTTCAGAATTTTGTGGCTAAAAAGGGGGAGAAAATTATGTATTATGTTGGCTCTGATACTAAAAATCTTATGCAAAGTATTGCTGCTCAGAAGGTGTGTGTGAAGCTCAGTGTTCAGATTCAATATAAGAAGAGATGTCAAGATGATATTGAGGGGGAATATGTGTCTCAGGGGGAGTACAAGACTGGTATGGTCCTGAGTGTTTCTGTGATCCTGAGGTATGGTCCTGAACAATTGTGTGCAGCTCCTGAAGTGTTGGTTCTGATATGCTCTGATACCATATATTCAGAAGTAAGGGGGAGTTTGATGTATGCTGAGTGTATGCTGAGTTGCAGGGGGAGTGTGTGTGATGATCAGGAGTTGATCAGTAGCTCTGATACCTTGGAGTAGCTCTGATACCATGATTGTTTGTGATGATCAGGAGTTGATCAGTAGGTTATGTGTGCTTCAGTAGCTGATATGAACTGAAGCTGGTTTCTGTTTCTCAAGATAGTCATAAATAAATCCGCTGCTAATTACTATGTTATGAATGATCATTGTGGAGTTCTTCATTGCTGAGTTGATTATAAGGAAGATTGAAGAACTTGGATGGTTTTAGCCAAAAATTTGCCAAAGGGGGAGATTGTTGAGTCTTTTGGTGTTGGCTGCATGTTTTGGCAAAACCAAGATATTGAATAGAAGCATCTCCATATGTATAACATTTCTTCAGTTGGAAGTTTTTAATTTTGAAGCCATTCAGAAGCTGAAAATGTCATCAGAAGCTGAATGCACTGTAGCAGTTCAGAAGCTGATTTCAGGTTCTGAAGCCAGCGTTGACTTTTGTTGACCACATCAGAAGCTGGGTTTTCAGATTAGTTTTTGCGCGTATCTTGGGAGATTTAGCAAGGAATTATCTTTGTGTAAGTGCTTCTAGAATGCTGAATTATTTGAAGAAGATTTTATTGAAGATTTGGTTCAAAGATATGAAATTCATATTTTCCTGTTATAATCTTTAAAAGATTCAAAACAGTTTTATTTGTTACTTGATTGGACCAATCTTATTTTAGTAACAAATCAAATCAGAAAGATTAGTTTGTTATTTTATTCTGCAAGACTGAAGGCTATAAATAGAGGAGGGCTGCTGCTATTCAAGACACGAATTGAAGAGTATTATTCAGAGAAATAGAGTCTTAGTTGTTTTTAAGCTTTTGCTTTGTTTTTGTACGCCACTCATATGTTTTGAGTTGGTTTAGGATTGTCATTGAGTTGTAATTCATTCTAAGCCTCTAGGTACGAATGAAGTTGTGTTTTTAAAGTTTTCTGAAAACCAGAGTGTTTTTGTTTAAGGGTAGTTCAAGTGGCTGGGTTGTAGTTACTTGAATAGGAAGTTAGAAGTTTTCTAATACTCAACGTGTTGGGTAGAATTCAAGACTAGGTGGAGATTAATTGCTTGGGATAGGAACTGGGAGTCAGTGTCTGAGTCTTAAGGGTTAATTCCAATAGTGGAATTCCTTCCTGGATTGGTATCCCCCAGAGTAGGAGGTGTTTACTCCGAACTGGGTTAACAAACCTTGTGTGCTTTTTAGCTTTCCTGCACATTTATTTTTCTGCCTGTTATTGCTTTTATAATTGTGCTAAGTTCTGATCAGAACCTGCTAAGTTTTAATCAGAACCTGAACCTGTTAAGTATCTTATTGCCTGGCCAGAATTTCACCTATCCTATTTAGCTCTTAAGCCAAAAATTTTTTATATTCTTTGCGCGCATACTTTTATTTTATTTGTCTATATCATTCTCTTGCGTTATGTTTATAACTGCTTTATATTGCTTTATATTCATATCATATATATCAATTGCGGGGATGTTACTTGAGCGATGTTACTCCACATTGTTCGGGTTAATGCCGGACGTGTGAGGCTCTCTACCCGAGCTTGAGAAAAAATTAAGTTAGGAAGGGGTTGTGAGCGGAAGCCCGCGTTGACGTATGTCCGTGAGGTAGGATGCCCGACCCCGCCTAGAGGAGATTTTCACTTGGAATGTATTGAAGTCATGCGAAGTTTGCAATCGACGACATTACTTCCATGTGAGATCCGTGAATCTAGGGACCTTTTTAGAAAATCTCATCTCTAGAGCCTACACGTGAGGATGGGGGGAAGTTCCGAACCTTCATATACCATACCTTTGCATCCATTTGCATTCATGAAAATAATTTTCGCATATCATTTTGCTTTATAGGAATTTAAAAAGAACAACCAAATATTAGCAAAAAGAAATATGGATTCCAGGAATAGAAATACGCTCGCTTTCAAGATCAAGGCTCCTAAGGTGGAAAGTTTGTTAGCTTTAAGTAAAAGGCTCTCTTCGGGCGACAAGAGTATTTTCGAAGCAAGCAATGGGCTAATACTTGATCTCCTACCCGTGAAGATAGATTCAACGGCTCTAACCACTTTGGCTCAATTCTTCGACCCACCGCTCCGGTGCTTTACCTTTCAAGATTTCCAACTAGCTCTCCCCTTGGAAGAATTTGAGAAGATTTTGGGTTGTAGCATGAAAGGCCATGAGCTCTATCTCGGTTCGGGAAAAGACCCCACTTTAGAGGCCATCGCCGAATCCTTATACCTTAATGTCCAAGAAGTAGCATCTAACTTGGAATTTAGAGGAAACATTAAGGGGTTCACAAGAAAGTTCTTGGAGGCCAAAGCTCGGGATTTGTTAGCCAGCAAAGAGGGAAAAGCATTCAACGCCATCCTAGCCCTCTTGGTCTACGGGATCGTTTTATTCCCCAACATGGACGATTTCATAGACTTTCCGGCTTTAGAGGTGTTCATGACTAAAAATCCGGTTCCCACGATTTTGGCGGATTTTTATCATTCCCTCTATTCTAGGCATGAACAAGGGAGGGGACGCACAATTTCTTGTTGTACTCCTTTGGTGCAAGCTTGGTTAATGTCCCATATGCCAAGAAGCCGAGACTTTGTGGAAAACCGGGCCAAACTCAAGTGGTCGCAACGGATGACAACCTTTGCCGAGAAGGATATCCATTGGTTTTCTCCAAATTTAGAGGATCCGGAAATCATCCTCAATTGCGGGGACTTCCCTAATGTACCCCTCATTGGTACTAAGGGATGCATCAACTACAATCCGGTCCTCTCTCTCCGACAACTAGGTTTTTCAATGGAAGACAAACCCAATGACCTTTTGTTGGAAGCTTTCTTCTTAAGGGAAGGAGACCAAGACCCGACATTGCTAGAAAGAATCCGAGGAGCTTGGAACCAAGTGCGCAAAGGAAGGGTTGGCAAGAGGAATTGTGTCGCCAAACCTCTTTATACTCAATGGGTGAAGGAGAGGGTTAAAACAATCAAGCTACCCTTTGTGGTCATATGCCCTCCAAAACCTCCTACACCTAAGCCAAGCACAACCATTCCCAACAAAGAAGCGGAGGAACTCAAAGCTAAAATTCGAGAACTCCAAAACAAAAATGGAGAGTTAGAATTGAATCACCTCCAAGCTTTAGGAGAAATCACTAGGACGAAGAGAGATCGAGATGAAGTGACAAATTCTCTCCTAGTGTGCCAAAAGCGGCTAAAAATCTCCGAGGGGAAGAGAGATTGGATAGGAAGCGGCTTGGTTAGTGCGGATGCCAACCTTGTGGCCAAGGACGAAGAGTTGGAAAGAATCTTGCATTCCAACCAAGAGCTCAAAAAGTTCGGCGAGCTAGCCATCGAAGCTCAACGAAAATGGAGATTGAAATTTCAAGAGAAAAATCAACAGCTCCAAGAAGTTGTCAAAGACTATAAAGAGCAGCTCCAAGCCAAACGCGTCCAACGGCAAAGACATGAGAGCCTTTCTCATCAAGGGAGGCTAAAATGCAATCGTCTCGAAGCGGACATCAAGAAATTCGAAGAATACTTCGACAAGATTGCAAGAGCACACATGGACCATATTGCACAACTAGACGATGAAATTAGAAGTGCAAATGTCAAGCTAGATCAACGCAAGGAAGTGATTGAGTTTGTATGGCAAGACGCCACCCGATTAAGTGAGGATTTCACTAAATTGGTTGCATTCTCGAACTTGGTCATCACCCAACTTCCAAAGAAGCTAGCAAAGGCCGAGATGGTCATGCCCTACTTTGTCATCCCTACGGAGATCCAGAAGTTTATGAAGTTCTGCAAGGACACCGTAGATTTCTATAGGGAAGAAATGGACAAAGCCGAGAAGCGAGCGGCTATTTGATTTGTATTAGCATTAGTTACACTTTGTAAACAAATGTTATCTAATCAAATAAATATTTTGAAGCAATATCAGTTTCCCGGCCTTTATTGTTTCAAATTGCTAATATTAATTGTGCGCCTTTAAATTTCCTCGTAAAGCAAAATAAAAAAAAACGCATGTTTTTGCATACTCATCGCATACATACATTCACATGCATCTTCATGCATTTTTTCAAAAAAAACACTCATTCATTTCCCTAAAAACAGTTCAAAGCAATCATAGCCAGAAAACCCAAAAAGCCCTCGGTCCAAGAGCCAGATCTCCAACACTCGTACGGAACACGAGCCATCAAGCAAAGGATCATGGATAATTTGGAACAAACTCAAGCAGCTTTGAGAGAAGAGGTTGATGAGATGAAGGGGAAGATGGATCAAATGTTAGAATTAATGCAAAATCTATCGGCCCGAGAGAGTAACCCTCGTCCAACGACGGATGCAGCCAATGTGCAATGGCCTCCTTATGGTTTACCTCTAGGATATACCCCACCACTTGAAAATGAGGGCCATGTCCCACCTCCACCACCACCGCTTACAATTCCCGTTAGGAACGAAGAACGTTGTCCTCAAGGAAATTCCACTGCTCAGCATGAGGTTATTTCTCATAATGTGGAAGATAATCAGCCAAGACATTCTGCTCTTGATAGTACCCACCAAGACAACGATACTACCCAAATTTATCGCGTTTTGGAGGAAAGGTTAAAAGCTGTCGAAGGATCCAGCTCATACGGTGCCCACAATGCTTTGGACATGTGCTTAGTGCCCGACGTGGTAATCCCTCCAAAATTCAAAGTACCGGATTTCGAGAGGTACAAAGGAATTCAATGCCCTCGGAACCATCTACGGATGTTCTGTAGGAAGATGACAGCTTACGCACCGAACGAGAAACTCATGGTTCACGTGTTTCAAGATAGTTTGAGCGGAGCGTCATTGGATTGGTACATGCAACTTGAGCGTACCCACGTCCAAACTTGGAAGGACTTAGCCGATGCTTTCTTAAAGCAATACAAATACAATTTGGACATGGCTCCAAATAGGATGCAGTTGCAGAACCTCGTACAAAGAAGCAACGAGTCCTTCAAGGAGTACGCTCAACGGTGGAGAGAACTAGCTTCTCGGGTACAACCACCATTGTTGGAAAGGGAGCTTGTCGACACCTTTATGGGCACACTTCAAGGCCCTTATTATGACAAAATGATTGGAAGCACATCTTCCAACTTTTCCGATCTAGTCATAATTGGTGAAAGAATAGAGGACGGAGTAAAGAGGGGAAAGATCCAAGGCCCTCTAGAAACTCAAAGTGGAGCTAGGAGACCCCCCAGCAACTTTCATAAAAAGAAAGAGGGGGAGACAAACGCTGTTCTGGTGGGACCATCTTGCCCACCATCAAATCAAATGCCTCGCTACAATTATCCATATGTGGCAGCAGCAGCAGTAGCTCAAGGGCATTACTCACCTCAAGTAATCCCCACGACTCCATCTCGACAACCAGCAGTGTTGCCTCAACAAAATCGACAGCAACCACAAGGCGGGTACCCACCAAGGAACCAAACGGGCCCGAGGAATAGCTATCACAATGTACAGTTTGATCCTGTACCCATGCCATACGGTCAGATCTTGCCGTATTTAATTCAAAAGGGAATGGTTGAGATAAAACCACTACCAACTTTGGTGCCACCATATCCACCTTGGTATGATGCAAATGCAAGATGCGAATACCACGCGGGATCCCCCGGGCACAACATTGAGGGTTGTAAAGCACTCAAATACAAGGTCCAGAGTCTCATTGACCGGAAGCTGTTATCCTTCAAGGAGGAGAATCCCAACGTAAAAAATAATCCATTGCCGGGGCATGCGGGTCCCTCTGTAAACGCGGTGGAAGAACAAGAGGACTTTGGCCCAATCAAGGAAGTAGCCAACGTAAAGACTCCCCTTTCAATCATAAGGGAGCGATTAACCGGTTTTTATTTGTTTGAGGAGATGCACGCCAACTGTGAAGCTTGCAAAATCATCCCGGACAAGTGCGGAAAATTGAAGAGTTGTCTTCAAGAGCTAATGGACCAAGGTTGGATCCAAATGGGCTATATAAAGGATAGCACGCTACTGACCCTAAGGTTGCCAGCCACCAGCTTGTGGACTTTCCTCCTGCTTTCTCCTCCAAAACCAGTCAAACCCAGCTGGTTTTCACTTGCCAAAAGCCATGAGTGCTGCCCTGTTTTTCAGCAGCTTTTCTTCCTCCTCACACCAGCCCACATGTTGCCTTTTGTTTCCCCCAACCTCTGCACATCACAGTGCACGTTTTTATTGCTTAACCCTCAAGATTGCAAGGACCAATCCCAAGGGACAACCAATTGCAAACCAGCCCTGTTTTCAACATCATTTCTATCCAAAATCCATTGAATTAGTGGCTGGATTTGGCTAAGTCTTGACCATTGCAGCAAGGCAAGGTCACCTCTTCACTTTTGCATTAAATGCAAAGTGATTTAGCCTGATCCTAGCCCACAAATCAGCTGGATTTTGGGGATTTCTCATGATGAAAATTGATTTGGTTTTGACCTATAAATAGGAAGCAATGCATAAGGTTTCATACACTTGATACTTAGAAAAAAACACACTTACACTCACTCTCAACAACCAGAAAAAACCAGCAATTGAGCATTTGAAACAGCACTAAACACTAGCAAAAACCAGTTCCAACACAAAGCAATTGCACAAGTTCATTGCTCATACTCACCAATATTCCAAGCCTTGCAAAGAACTTCAACCATTCAAGTTCATTTCATTTCCTTGCAGCAGGAGCTTTGCTAGGATCTCTGTAAGTGTTCTAAGTCCTTACATTTCATTTAGAGTTGTGCTTGCATCTTTAATTTTGCTCAAATCCTTTTTGCTCTAAAAAACCCCTTTTGAATTTCAAAGAAATCCCAAGGTTTGCAAAACATTTAAACTGGTTTGTCCAGCTCTTTTTATTGCCAAATCTCAAAGCTTTTCATTCCCCTAAAGGTTATGAGATTGTTCAGAAGTTGTTTCTGAACAACAGTTCAGAAACAGCTTCTGAACTCAAAATTTCGCATTGTTCGCAGTGCGAAGCTCTGGTCGCAGTGCGACCATGACAGAACTCAGAATCTGAGTTTAGGCTCCCAAACAGCCAATTTTTGAGGTTCTAGCCCAAGAACTCAGAACCTAAGAGGATGGAAACTCATTTTATTCAAACCTTAACAAAGATTTTGCATATTATTGAAGGATTCACAAGTTCGAGCAACATTTTTTGGATAACTTGCAAAACAAGTTACGCTTACAAACTTTCAAAACAAACTTGAACAATAAGCTAAGTTCATCATTTTCAAAACAAACTTGAACAAAAACATTGTTCATGATTTTCAAATCAAACGTGAACTTAAGCCAAACTTGTTCGCTTTTCCAAAACCGTTTTCAAAATTGAGCCGAACTTGTGCGTTTTTCCACAATTTTGTTAAAACCTTTTCATTTTAGGTTCCAAACCAAGTGTTTTGATAAACTTTGGGATTTCTAAAAATTCAAACAAAAACTTGAATGAAAAAGGGATGGTTTGACGTATGTCTCTCCATTGCCCCGATTGAACGAATGCATGACGTATGTCTCGTCGTTCGGACAATCGTCATTCCATTTTCAACGTATCCGACCACACCAAACCAATTCTTGGCCCTTTGTGGTAAATTTGAACCTTTTGGTCCCCCGTGGCCACTAGATTCAATTCCTCGACTCGTTTGAGTCACTCCGGTCAATGATCGACTCGGTTGAGTCCATTGTACCCGTTCTTGATCCCGTTGGATCAATCAAACCTTTTCTCGACTCGGTTGAGTCACTCCGGTCAATGATCGACTCAGTTGAGTCCATTGCACCCTTTCTTGATCCCGTCGGATCAATCGAACCCTCTTCCCCAACGGACATGTTTATCAATTCTAGCGCGATTTCAAACAAACGCTTAAGCCTCTCATGCGCGAGCATACAAGCTATACGCTTAAAGTCTCCCATGTGCTAGCATACGAGCTACGTTTAATCGCAAGAATTCGGTTAAAACATCGTTCATTAAAAATAACCAACATATACGTTTTTCTACCAAAGAACTATGTACGCTTTGTATTCTCCGTCTACCGGGAGATATGTAGGAGCAAGATCGTCATCTTGTCAAGCACAACAATAAAAAAAACAAACTTTTTCCCTTTTCATCATATTTTCTTTTTCCCTTTTACATAGACAAGCATGCACGTAAAACATTTAAAAACATTTTAAGCTTTAGCTAAATAGGAGGTTCCCGTTGAGTACAACGGACGTGAGGGGTGCTAATACCTTCCCCTTGCGTAATCGACTCCCGAACCCGACAATGGTTGCGATGACCAATCCTTTTCCTCATCGTCAAGGGTTTTATTATCGTTTCCCTTCAAAATAAAAACTTAAGGGTTTATCAACGTTCCCTTTAAACAAAAACTTTGGTGGCGACTTCACAACAGCCTTTCGAGCGTTCGTACACGTCTCGGAAGATTGCGCGTTTTTAACGAGAGTGCCACAGCTGGCGACTTCACTGGGGACATCTCTCCTCGCTAGCGAGTCAAGCCTATCCTATTTAGCTCTTAAGCCAAAAATTTTTTATATTCTTTGCGCGCATACTTTTATTTTATTTGTCTATATCATTCTCTTGCGTTATGTTTATAACTGCTTTATATTGCTTTATATTCATATCATATATATCAATTGCGGGGATGTTACTTGAGCGATGTTACTCCACATTGTTCGGGTTAATGCCGGACGTGTGAGGCTCTCTACCCGAGCTTGAGAAAAAATTAAGTTAGGAAGGGGTTGTGAGCGGAAGCCCGCGTTGACGTATGTCCGTGAGGTAGGATGCCCGACCCCGCCTAGAGGAGATTTTCACTTGGAATGTATTGAAGTCATGCGAAGTTCGCAATCGACGACCTTACTTCCATGTGAGATCCGTGAATCTAGGGACCTTTTTAGAAAATCTCATCTCTAGAGCCTACACGTGAGGATGGGGGGAAGTTCCGAACCTTCATATACCATACCTTTGCATCCATTTGCATTCATGAAAATAATTTTCGCATATCATTTTGCTTTATAGGAATTTAAAAAGAACAACCAAATATTAGCAAAAAGAAATATGGATTCCAGGAATAGAAATACGCTCGCTTTCAAGATCAAGGCTCCTAAGGTGGAAAGTTTGTTAGCTTTAAGTAAAAGGCTCTCTTCAGGCGACAAGAGTATTTTCGAAGCAAGCAATGGGCTAATACTTGATCTCCTACCCGTGAAGATAGATTCAACGGCTCTAACCACTTTGGCTCAATTCTTCGACCCACCGCTCCGGTGCTTTACCTTTCAAGATTTCCAACTAGCTCCAACCTTGGAAGAATTTGAGAAGATTTTGGGTTGTAGCATGAAAGGCCATGAGCTCTATCTCGGTTCGGGAAAAGACCCCACTTTAGAGGCCATCGCCGAATCCTTATACCTTAATGTCCAAGAAGTAGCATCTAACTTGGAATTTAGAGGAAACATTAAGGGGTTTGTTGGATATTTGAGTGTTGGCTACATGTTTTGCAAAAATCAAATATACAAGCATTGTGTCTTCAGAAGCTAAAAATCTCATTTAGTTAATTCTCACAGTATCTTTTGAAGATTTAATTGAAGATTTATCCAAAGCTTCATTTCTAGAAGGAAGTATTCTTTGCGCAAGATTTGTTCTAAAGATTTGTTTCAGTTATTCGTAAATATATTTTCAAAGTAATCTTTTGGAAAATATATTTCTGAATAATATGAGAGCTTCTATTTGCTTCTAAAAGAATTCTAAGATCATATCTTTGAAGATTTGTTGAAGATTTATCATGGCTGAAGTTTCCAGAAGTATGATAATTTTATGTGAAGATCTATTGAAGATTGGCTTCATGTTTATTGATGAATATATTTTCAAAGTATCTTTGCAAAATATAATTCAGAAATATATGTTTCCTTTTTGAGCCTTTGCATATTTCAGAATCATATCATTTGAAGAAGATTTGATTCAATTATTTGTGAATATATTTTCAAGGAAATCTTTGGAAAATATATTTGTGAATTTTATGTGAGCTTCTATTTTCTTCTAAAATAATTCTGGGAGTATATCTTTGAAGATTGTGTTCAGAATTATGTTGCTGCTGAAGACTATTTAAAGAGGGCATTGCTATTGGAGATTTCATCTGTCAAAAACCAGAAATTAGTTTTAGAGTTTTTGTGTCTGTGTAAGCTTAGTGCTTTGTTTGTACACCACTCATCTGAGTTGGTTTAGGTATTTTGAGTTGTAATCACTCTAAGCCTGTAGGTATGAGTGTTGTCTTTATGTATTGAAGTTGTTCTTCAAAAACTGGGTTGTTTTGTTTCAGAACTGGGTTTAGTTCAAGGGTAGTTCAAGTGGCTGGGTTGCAGTTGCTTGAATAGGAAGTTAGTGGATTCTAATACTCATGCGTGGGTAGAAGTCTGACTAGGTGGAGATTGATTGCTTAGGATAGGAACTGGGGGGTCAGTGTCTGAGTCTTAAGGATTAATTCCAATAGTGGATTTCCTTCCTGGATTGGTATCCCCCAG
This sequence comes from Medicago ruthenica, assembly GCA_018208015.1. Lineage (NCBI taxonomy): Eukaryota > Viridiplantae > Streptophyta > Magnoliopsida > Fabales > Fabaceae > Medicago > Medicago ruthenica. The sequence continues at coordinate 72,834 of WNNG01000332.1, read as the reverse complement.
AGTAGGAGGTGTTTACTCCGAACTGGGTTAACAAACCTTGTGTTCTTTTATTTCTGCACTTTTTAATTCTGCTGCATAACTGTGATTTAAATTGTGCTAAGTTTCAAGTTCAGAACCTGTTAGGTTCAGAACCAGTTTTAATCAGAACCAGTTTAACCTCCTTACCAGTTGCTAAGCCAGAAATTTCAGGGTTCACAAGAAAGTTCTTGGAGGCCAAAGCTCGGGATTTGTTAGCCAGCAAAGAGGGAAAAGCATTCAACGCCATCCTAGCCCTCTTGGTCTACGGGATCGTTTTATTCCCCAACATGGACGATTTCATAGACTTTCCGGCTTTAGAGGTGTTCATGACTAAAAATCCGGTTCCCACGATTTTGGCGGATTTTTATCATTCCCTCTATTCTAGGCATGAACAAGGGAGGGGACGCACAATTTCTTGTTGTACTCCTTTGGTGCAAGCTTGGTTAATGTCCCATATGCCAAGAAGTCGAGACTTTGTGGAAAACCGAGCCAAACTCAAGTGGTCGCAACGGATGACAACCTTTGCCGAGAAGGATATCCATTGGTTTTCTCCAAATTTAGAGGATCCGGAAATCATCCTCAGTTGCGGGGACTTCCCTAATGTACCCCTCATTGGTACTAAGGGATGCATCAACTACAATCCGGTCCTCTCTCTCCGACAACTAGGTTTTTCAATGGAAGACAAACCCAATGACCTTTTGTTGGAAGCTTTCTTCTTAAGGGAAGGAGACCAAGACCCGACATTGCTAGAAAGAATCCGAGGAGCTTGGAACCAAGTGCGCAAAGGAAGGGTTGACAAGAGGAATTTTGTCGCCAAACCTCTTTATACTCATTGGGTGAAGGAGAGGGTTAAAACAATCAAGCTACCCTTTGTGGTCATATGCCCTCCAAAACCTCCTACACCTAAGCCAAGCACAACCATTCCCAACAAAGAAGCGGAGGAACTCAAAGCTAAAATTCGAGAACTCCAAAACAAAAATGGAGAGTTAGAATTGAAGCACCTCCAAGCTTTAGGAGAAATCACTAGGACGAAGAGAGATCGAGATGAAGTGACAAATTCTCTCCTAGTGTGCCAAAAGCGGCTAAAAATCTCCGAGGGGAAGAGAGATTGGATAGGAAGCGGCTTGGTTAGTGCGGATGCCAACCTTGTGGCCAAGGACGAAGAGTTGGAAAGAATCTTGCATTCCAACCAAGAGCTCAAAAAGTTCGGCGAGCTAGCCATCGAAGCTCAACGAAAATGGAGATTGAAATTTCAAGAGAAAAATCAACAGCTCCAAGAAGTTGTCAAGGACTATATGTTGAGTCTTTTGGTGTTGGCTGCATATTTTGGCAAAACCAAGGTATTGAATAGAAGCATCTCCATGATTAGAACATTTCTTCAGTTGCAAGAAATTTCATTTGAAGCTGTTCAGAAGCTCAAAATGACTTCAGAAGCTGAATGCTTCATCAGAAGTACTGAAGCACTTCAGAAGCTGATTCAGGTTCTGATGGACGCATTGACTTTTGTTGACTACATCAGAAGCTGATATTTTCAAGTGGTTTTTATGCGAATCTTGGTGAAAATTGGCAAGGATTTGTTCCAGGATTATTGCTTCTAGAATGTTGATTTATTTGGAGAAGATTTAATGAAGATTTGGTTTTAAATTATGAAGCTCGTATTTTTTTCTGCAGAATCTTTAAAAGATATATTCCTGGTTTATTTGTTTCCTTATTGGATCACTCATAAATTAGAAACAAATCAATTTGAGAAGATTGGCTACAGAATTAAGAAGAGTTACTGAAGGCTATATAAGGAGAAGGGCTGCTGCTATTCAACTTACGAATTTTAGAGTATCATTCAGAGAAATAGAGTCTTAGTTGTCTTTAAGCTTTTGCTTTATTTTTGTACGCCACTCATATGTTTTGAGTTGGTTTAGGATTGTCATTGAGTTGTAATTCATTCTAAGCCTCTAGGTACGAATGAAGTTGTGTTTTAAAGTTTTTCTGAAAAACAGAGTGTTTTTGTTTAAGGGTAGTTCAAGTGGCTGGGTTGTAGTTACTTGAATAGGAAGTTAGAGGTTTTCTAATACTCAACGTGTTGGGTAGAATTCAAGAATAGGAGGAAGTTAATTGCTTAGGCTGGGAACTGGGAGTCAGTGTCTTGAGTCATAAGGATTAATTCCTATAGTGGAATTCCTTCCTGGATTGGTATCCCCCAGAGTAGGAGGTGTTTACTCCGAACTGGGTTAACAAACCTTGTGTGTTCTTTAGCTTTCCTGCACTTTTTATTTCTGCTACTTATCTGCTTTAAATTGTGCTAAGTCATTGTTCAGAACCTGTTTTGGTTCAGAACCTGTAATCTCTTAAGTATTGCCTGGCCAGAATTTCAATTGGTATCAGAGCAGGCACCCTGCCTGTAATTTGGGTGAGATCCAGAGGATTAATTTCTGGCAAGCATGGATAGAGAAAGAGGTTATGTCAATAGACCACCCCTACTAGATGGCACAAACTATGAGTATTGGAAGTCAAGGATGTGTGCTTTTCTAAAGTCTATTGACAGCAGGACTTGGAAAGCTGTGATAAAAGGCTGGGATCATCCTGAGGTTTTGGACAAAGATGGTAACAAAACTGGAGTACTGAAGCCTGAAGAGGAGTGGACCAAAGCTGAAGATGACTTGTCTCTGGGAAATTCAAAAGCTTTAAATGTAATCTTTAATGGTGTGGACCAGAACATGTTCAGACTTATCAAACAGTGTACTGTTGCTAAGGAGGCCTGGGAAATTTTGAAGACAACTCATGAAGGAACCTTTAAAGTGAAGATGTCCAGATTGCAGCTGCTGACCACCAAATTTGAGAACCTGAAGATGAAGGAGGATGAATCCATTCAGGATTTTTACATGAATGTGCTGGACATGGCAAATTCTATTGATTCACTTGGGGAGAAGATGTCTGATGAGAAGTTGGTGAGAAAAATCCTCAGGTCCCTACCCAGAAGATTTGACATGAAGGTCACAGCAATTGAAGAGGCTCATGATATTACCACTATGAAGCTTGAGGAGCTGATTGGGTCATTGCTCAATTTTGAAACAGCCTTTTGCAAACAGACTGAGAAGAAAGGAAAAGGTGTAGCTTTTAGTGTAAATTCTGAAGCTGATGATCAACAAGAGTCTGAAGAGGATGACTTATCAGAAGCTCTTGTGTTGCTGGGAAAACAATTCAACAAGATTCTGAAGAATGTTAACAGAAAAGCCAAAACCAAAGGTCAGAACTTCAGATTCAATAACAAGAAGCAACAAACTGATGAGAAGAAGACCAAGTCTGAGGAGAAAAGCAACCAAGCCAAAGGTGTGCAGTGCTATGAGTGTGAGGGCTATGGGCATATCAAATCTGAATGTCCTACTTTTCTTAAGAAGCAGAAGAAGAGCCTAGCTGTTGCATGGTCTGATGATGGTTCTGAAGATGATGATGTTAGTGAATCTGATATGTGTGATACTGGTCTAGTTGTGAGATCAGGAGCTATCTTGAAGAAGGAAGCTGTTTTAGAATCTGAGACCTTTTCAGAGTCTGACTCAGAGTCTGAAGCCTCATATGTGTCTGAAGCTGCTAAAACCTCGTATGATGAACTAGGTGATAACTACAAGAAGCTGTATACCAGAAGTGCTGAGGTTTGCAAACAAGTTTTGGATCAGAAGGAGACTATATTCTTCAACTGGAGGCTGAAAAAGGTGAACTGTTAGTGCAGAATTCACATTTAAAAGAAGAGGTGAATCAACTGAACTCCCAACTTGATCAAATGAAGAAGCAAGTGAAGATGTTGAACTCTGCTACTGATAAGTTGGAGGATATTTTGGGGAATCAGCAACAAGGAAAAACTGGGTTAGGTTTTGTTGATCAGACTCAGATTCCTAAACAGATGAGTTTTGTTCCTGCTACTAAAACTCATGATTCTATGGCTGGAACATCAAAGAAGAGACCTCAGAAGCAAGCCCAGATGCAAGGTCAGAAGCATATCCAGATGAGACCTCAAAAGCAAGCTCAGAAGAGACCTCAGATGCAAGGTCAGAAGCATGTTCAGATGCTACCTCAGAAGCAACCCCAGAAATTTTTCAGAAACAGAAGGAGGAGGAATCAAACATGGATCTGTCATCATTGTGGAAAGAAAGGGCATATCAAACCATTTTGCTTTAAACTTTATGGCTATCCTGAACATTTTCAGTATAGAAGAGTGCAACCAGCTGCCCCCAGACATAGTGTTCAGAAGGTGTGGACGCCCAAAGTTCAGAATGTTGGCCTGATTGCTCATACATCATTGAGAGCCACCTCAAAAGAAGACTGGTACTTTGATAGTGGATGTTCAAGGCACATGACTGGTGTGAAGAAGCTGATGAGCAATATCAGATCATACTCTAGAAGTTATGTGACATTTGGAGATGGTGTAAAAGGTCAGATTCTGGGTATTGGTGATTTGATCAGAGAAGGTTTGCCCAGACTTAATGATGTGCTACTGGTGGAAGGATTAACCTCTAATCTGATCAGTATTACCCAGCTGTGTGATCAGGATTTGAAAGTTAATTTCAACAAGCAGGAGTGTCTTGTTACTGATCAGGATGGAAAAACTCAGATGAGGGGCTGCAGATCCAAAGACAATTGTTATTTGTGGGTTTCTGAAGAAGAAAGAAGTCTGACTTCTTGTCTTATGAGCTCAGAAGAGGAAGTTAAACTCTGGCACCAGAAATTGGGACATCTGAATCTGAAAGGCATGAAGAAAATCCTAAGTACTAAAGCTATCAGAGGTGTGCCTAATCTGAAGATCAATGAAGACAGTGTTTGTGGTGATTGTCAGATTGGTAAACAAACAAGAAAGTCTCATCCCAGATTAGTTCACCAGGTAACTACCAAAGTACTAGAACTTGTTCATATGGATTTAATGGGGCCTATGCAAGTTGAGAGCATTGGAGGAAAGAGGTATGCCTTTGTAATGGTAGATGACTACTCAAGATATACATGGGTCAGCTTTGTTAGAGAAAAGTCTGATACTTTTGAAGTTTTCAAAGAGATGTGCATCCAACTACAAAGAGAGAAGGATAGTGGGATTATCAGAATCAGAAGTGATCATGGCAAAGAATTTGAAAACAAGAGCTTTTCAGAATTCTGTGCTTCTGAAGGTATAAAGCATGAGTTTTCTGCACCTATCACACCTCAGCAAAATGGTGTAGTTGAGAGGAAGAACAGGACTTTAGCAGAATGTGCAAGGGTTATGTTGCATGCTAAGAAGCTGCCATATATGTTCTGGGCTGAAGCAATGAACACAGCATGTTACATACACAATAGAGTCACTTTGAAGAAGGGTACTACATCAACTCTGTATGAATTGTGGAAAGGGAGAAAGCCTACAGTCAAATATTTCCATGTTTTGGGGAGCAGATGCTACATTTTGGCTGACAGGGAAAATAGAAGAAAACTGGATCCTAAGTCTGATGAGGGTATATTTTTGGGATATTCAGTGAACAGCAGAGCTTATAGGGTGTTTAATTCCAGAACCAAGGTTGTGATGGAGTCCACAAATGTGGTTATTGATGATTTGTCTGCTGAGAATGAGCCTGAAGTTGTTCCAAAGTCTGAAGCCTCAGAAGAACAAACTTCAGAAGCTGAAAAGCATTCAGAGTCTGAAGAAGCAGAAGATCAACCAGATCAAGTTCCAAATGGTAAAGGGCCATCAATTAGAGTTCAGAAGGATCATCCTAAAGACTTAATCATTGGAAGCTTAGATCAAGGTGTCAGAACCAGGAGATCTGATGTTGCTGCTACTGATTCATGTTTTGTGTCAAAGGTTGAACCTAAAAATGTGAAAGAAGCCCTAACTGATGAATTTTGGATTGAAGCAATGCAAGATGAGTTGAATCAATTCAAAAGGAGTGAAGTGTGGGATCTAGTTCCAAGACCTGAAGGGCTGAATGTGATTGGGACTAAGTGGATATTCAAGAATAAAACAGATGAAAATGGTACTGTAGTCAGAAACAAAGCAAGGTTGGTTGCTCAAGGCTATACTCAAGTAGAGGGATTGGATTTTGATGAGACCTTTGCACCAGTGGCCAGACTAGAGTCCATAAGACTGATGTTGGGTGTCTCCTGCATTCTCAAGTTCAAGCTATTTCAGATGGATGTCAAGAGTGCATTTTTGAATGGATATCTGCAAGAAGAAGTGTATGTTGAACAGCCTAAAGGATTTGTGGATCATAATTTTCCTAATCATGTTTACAAACTGAAGAAGGCCTTGTATGGATTGAAGCAAGCACCAAGAGCATGGTATGAAAGATTAACTCAGTTTCTTGTGGCTCAAGGTTACAGAAAAGGAGGTTCTGATAAGACATTGTTTGTGAAAGATGAAAATGGGAGTCTGATGATTGCTCAGATTTATGTGGATGATATAGTGTTTGGACGGATGTCTCAGAAGATGGTCAAACTGTTTGTTCAGCAAATGCAATCAGAGTTTGAAATGAGTTTGGTTGGAGAGCTGACTTACTTTCTTGGGTTACAAGTCAAACAAATGGAAGATACAATCTTCATTTCTCAAAGTAAGTATGCCAAGAACATAGTGAAGAAGTTTGGAATGGAATCTGCTGCTCACAAGAGGACACCAGCTGCTACTCACCTGAAGTTAACTAAGGATGAAGATGGAGTTTCAGTAGACCAAAGTCAGTACAGAAGCATGATTGGGAGCCTATTGTACTTAACTGCAAGCAGGCCTGATATCACATTTGCTGTAGGAGTTTGTGCAAGATATCAAGCTGATCCTAAGATGAGTCATCTGACACAAGTTAAAAGGATCCTGAAGTATGTGAATAGCACAAGTGACTATGGAATCATGTATTCTCATAGTTCAAGTTCTGAACTGATGGGATATTGTGATGCTGACTTGGCTGGAAGTGCTGATGACAGGAAGAGCACCTCAGGAGGTTGTTTCTTTTTGGGAAATAACTTAATTTCATGGTTTAGCAAGAAGCAAAACTGTGTGTCATTGTCAACTGCTGAAGCTGAGTACATTGCTGCTGGGAGTAGTTGCTCACAATTGGTGTGGATGAAGCAGATGCTGGAGGAGTACAACATTGAACAAGGAACTATGACAGTGTTTTGTGACAATTTGAGTGCCATCAACATCTCTAAGAATCCAATTCAGCATAACAGAACCAAACACATAGACATCAGACATCATTTTATCAGAAACCTTGTGGAGGACAAGATTATTCAGCTGGAGCATGTAGCTACTGAAGAACAAGTTGCTGACATTTTCACAAAGGCTATGGATGCTAAGCAGTTTGAAAACTTAAGGAGCAAGTTAGGTGTGTGTTTGCATGAAGAGTTATAGCAATTACTGCAAACTGGATGTGAGGAAGATAGAGTACCTGCCAGTTGTGCCTATGCTAAGTATGATCCTGAACCTGAGTCTGAATCTAACAAGTTTTCAAGGATATGTGCTACCAGTTTTGATTTTAATCCCTATATGAAGACTATGATTTGTCAGAATTTTGTGGCTAAAAAGGGGGAGAAAATCTTATGCAATGTGTTGACTCTGTTGGCTCTGATACCAAGAACTCTGTTGGCTCTGATACCAAGAATTAGAAGATGTATTGCTGCATTTCAGATGTTCAGCTGTCAGTGTTATTCAGAAATTGTGTCATTAATTCAGAAGGTGACTAGTTTTGATCTGATACCAAGCATTATATGTCCAGATATGATCAAGGGGGAATATGTGTCTCAGGGGGAGTACAAGCTTGTTATATACCTGAAGTGTAGAAGTGTAGTGGTCCTGAAGAACATTAGTGTTCAGCTCCTGAAGTATGGTTCTGAAGAACAACTGTACTTTGGTTTGTGCTCTGATACCATTTATCACTGTAGTTCAGTAGTAAGGGAGAGTTTGTATGAGAAGCTGAGTTGCAGGGGGAGTGTTATGAAGCTGGAGTGTTTGGTTATATGTTTGTGAAGCTTCAGGGGGAGTTGATTAATAGCTCTGATACCATGTTTGTGATGATCAGAAGTTGATCAGTAGCATGTGTGTGCTTCAGTAGCTGTTATGTTTTGTAGAACTGAAGTTGGTTTGTGTTAATCATAGCTGTGTCCGCTGCTTATGTTTATGCTATGATATATTAGTGTGGAGTTCTTCATTTCTGAGTTTGAAGAACTTGGATGGTTTTAGCCAAAAATTTGCCAAAGGGGGAGATTGTTGAGTCTTTTGGTGTTGGCTGCATATTTTGGCAAAACCAAGGTATTGAATAGAAGCATCTCCATGATTAGAACATTTCTTCAGTTGCAAGAAATTTCATTTGAAGCTGTTCAGAAGCTCAAAATGACTTCAGAAGCTGAATGCTTCATCAGAAGTACTGAAGCACTTCAGAAGCTGATTCAGGTTCTGATGGACGCATTGACTTTTGTTGACTACATCAGAAGCTGATATTTTCAAGTGGTTTTTATGCGAATCTTGGTGAAAATTGGCAAGGATTTGTTCCAGGATTATTGCTTCTAGAATGTTGATTTATTTGGAGAAGATTTAATGAAGATTTGGTTTTAAATTATGAAGCTCGTATTTTTTTCTGCAGAATCTTTAAAAGATATATTCCTGGTTTATTTGTTTCCTTATTGGATCACTCATAAATTAGAAACAAATCAATTTGAGAATATTGGCTACAGAATTAAGAAGAGTTACTGAAGGCTATATAAGGAGAAGGGCTGCTGCTATTCAACTTACGAATTTTAGAGTATCATTCAGAGAAATAGAGTCTTAGTTGTCTTTAAGATTTTGCTTTATTTTTGTACGCCACTCATATGTTTTGAGTTGGTTTAGGATTGTCATTGAGTTGTAATTCATTCTAAGCCTCTAGGTACGAATGAAGTTGTGTTTTTAAAGTTTTTCTGAAAAACAGAGTGTTTTTGTTTAAGGGTAGTTCAAGTGGCTGGGTTGTAGTTACTTGAATAGGAAGTTAGAGGTTTTCTAATACTCAACGTGTTGGGTAGAATTCAAGACTAGGAGGAAGTTAATTGCTTAGGCTGGGAACTGGGAGTCAGTGTCTTGAGTCATAAGGATTAATTCCTATAGTGGAATTCCTTCCTGGATTGGTATCCCCCAGAGTAGGAGGTGTTTACTCCGAACTGGGTTAACAAACCTTGTGTGTTCTTTAGCTTTCCTGCACTTTTTATTTCTGCTACTTTTCTGCTTTAAATTGTGCTAAGTCATTATTCAGAACCTGTTTTGGTTCAGAACCTGTAATCTCTTAAGTATTGTCTGGCCAGAATTTCACTATAAAGAGCAGCTCCAAGCCGAACGCGTCCAACGGCAAAGACATGAGAGCCTTTCTCATCAAGGGAGGCTAAAATGCAATCGTCTCGAAGCGGACATCAAGAAATTCGAAGAATACTTCGACAAGATTGCAAGAGCACACAGGGACCATATTGCACAACTACACGATGAAATTAGAAGTGCAAATGTCAAGCTAGATCAACGCAAGGAAGTGATTGAGTTTGTATGGCAAGACGCCACCCGATTAAGTGAGGATTTCACTAAATTGGTTGCATTCTCGAACTTGGTCATCACCCAACTTCCAAAGAAGCTAGCAAAGGCCGAGATGGTCATGCCCTACTTTGTCATCCCTACGGAGATCCAGAAGTTTATGAAGTTCTGCAAGGACACCGTAGATTTCTATAGGGAAGAAATGGACAAAGCCGAGAAGCGAGCGGCTATTTGATTTGTATTAGCATTAGTTACACTTTGTAAACAAATGTTATCTAATCAAATAAATATTTTGAAGCAATATCAGTTTCCCGGCCTTTATTGTTTCAAATTGCTAATATTAATTGTGCGCCTTTAAATTTCCTCGTAAAGCAAAATAAAAAAAACGCATGTTTTTGCATACTCATCGCATACATACATTCACATGCATCTTCATGCATTTTTTCAAAAAAAACACTCATTCATTTCCCTAAAAACAGTTCAAAGCAATCATAGCCAGAAAACCCAAAAAGCCCTCAATCCAAGAGCCAGATCTCCAACACTCGTACGGAACACGAGCCATCAAGCAAAGGATCATGGATAATTTGGAACAAACTCAAGCAGCTTTGAGAGAAGAGGTTGATGAGATGAAGGGGAAGATGGATCAAATGTTAGAATTAATGCAAAATCTATCGGCCCGAGAGAGTAACCCTCGTCCAACGACGGATGCAGCCAATGTGCAATGGCCTCCTTATGGTTTACCTCTAGGATATACCCCACCACTTGAAAATGAGGGCCATGTCCCACCTCCACCACCACCGCTTACAATTCCCGTTAGGAACGAAGAACGTTGTCCTCAAGGAAATTCCACTGCTCAGCATGAGGTTATTTCTCATAATGTGGAAGATAATCAGCCAAGACATTCTGCTCTTGATAGTACCCACCAAGACAACGATACTACCCAAATTTATCGCGTTTTGGAGGAAAGGTTAAAAGCTGTCGAAGGATCCAGCTCATACGGTGCCCACAATGCTTTGGACATGTGCTTAGTGCCCGACGTGGTAATCCCTCCAAAATTCAAAGTACCGGATTTCGAGAGGTACAAAGGAATTCAATGCCCTCGGAACCATCTACGGATGTTCTGTAGGAAGATGACAGCTTACGCACCGAACGAGAAACTCATGGTTCACGTGTTTCAAGATAGTTTGAGCGGAGCGTCATTGGATTGGTACATGCAACTTGAGCGTACCCACGTCCAAACTTGGAAGGACTTAGCCGATGCTTTCTTAAAGCAATACAAATACAATTTGGACATGGCTCCAAATAGGATGCAGTTGCAGAACCTCGTACAAAGAAGCAACGAGTCCTTCAAGGAGTACGCTCAACGGTGGAGAGAACTAGCTTCTCGGGTACAACCACCATTGTTGGAAAGGGAGCTTGTCGACACCTTTATGGGCACACTTCAAGGCCCTTATTATGACAAAATGATTGGAAGCACATCTTCCAACTTTTCCGATCTAGTCATAATTGGTGAAAGAATAGAGGACGGAGTAAAGAGGGGAAAGATCCAAGGCCCTCTAGAAACTCAAAGTGGAGCTAGGAGACCCCCCAGCAACTTTCATAAAAAGAAAGAGGGGGAGACAAACGCTGTTCTGGTGGGACCATCTTGCCCACCATCAAATCAAATGCCTCGCTACAATTATCCATATGTGGCAGCAGCAGCAGTAGCTCAAGGGCATTACTCACCTCAAGTAATCCCCACGACTCCATCTCGACAACCAGCAGTGTTGCCTCAACAAAATCGACAGCAACCACAAGGCGGGTACCCACCAAGGAACCAAACGGGCCCGAGGAATAGCTATCACAATGTACAGTTTGATCCTGTACCCATGCCATACGGTCAGATCTTGCCGTATTTAATTCAAAAGGGAATGGTTGAGATAAAACCACTACCAACTTTGGTGCCACCATATCCACCTTGGTATGATGCAAATGCAAGATGCGAATACCACGCGGGATCCCCCGGGCACAACATTGAGGGTTGTAAAGCACTCAAATACAAGGTCCAGAGTCTCATTGACCGGAAGCTGTTATCCTTCAAGGAGGAGAATCCCAACGTAAAAAATAATCCATTGTCGGGGCACGCGGGTCCCTCTGTAAACGCGGTGGAAGAACAAGAGGACTTTTGCCCAATCAAGGAAGTAGCCAACGTAAAGACTCCCCTGTCAATCATAAGGGAGCGATTAACCGATTTTGATTTGTTTGAGGAGATGCACGCCAACTGTGAAGCCTGCAAAATCAACCCGGACAAGTGCGGAAAATTGAAGAGTTGTCTTCAAGAGCTAATGGACCAAGGTTGGATCCAAATGGGCTATATAAAGTGTTGAGTCTTTTGGTGTTGGCTGCATGTTTTGGCAAAACCAAAGTATTGAATAGAAGCATCTCCATATTTGAAACATTTCTTCAGTTGCAAGTTTTGTGTTTTGAAGTCTTTCAGAAGCTGAAAATGTCATCAGAAGCTGAATACACTGTAGCAGTTCAGAAGCTGATTTCAGGTTCTGATGCCAGCGTTGACTTATGTTGACTTCATCAGAAGCTGGTTATTTTCAAGGTTTTTCTATGCGATTCTTTGCAAGATTTATTGAAGATTTATCCACGCATATGGCTTCTAGAATGCTGATTTATTTGAAGAAGATTTTGTTGAAGATTTGGTTCAAAGATATGAAATTCATATTTTCCTGTTATAATCTTTAAAAGATTCAGTACAGTTTTATTTGTTACATTATTGGACCAATCTTATTTCAGTAACAAATCAAATCAGAAAGATTAGTTTGTTATTTTATTCTGCAAGACTGAAGGCTATAAATAGAGGAGGGCTGCTGCTATTCAAGACACGAATTTAAGAGTATTATTCAGAGAAATAGAGTCTTAGTTGTCTTTAAGCTTTTGCTTTATTTTTGTACGCCACTCATATGTTTTGAGTTGGTTTAGGATTGTCATTGAGTTGTAATTCATTCTAAGCCTCTAGGTACGAATGAAGTTGTGTTTTTGAAGTTTTCTGAAAAACAGAGTGTTTTTGATTAAGGGTTTCAGTAACAGGTTTGTTACTTGAATAGGAAGTTAGTGGTCTCTAATACTCAACGAGTTGGGTAGAAGTCTGACTAGGAGGATTTTAATTGCTAAGGCTGGGAACTGGGAGTCAGTGTCTTGAGTCTTTGGGTTAAATCCTATAGTGGATTTCCTTCCTGGATTGGTATCCCCCAGAGTAGGAGGTGTTTACTCCGAACTGGGTTAACAAACCTTGTGTGTTCTTTAGCTTTCCTGCACTTTTTATTTCTGCTATTTATCTGCTTTAAATTGTGCTAAGTCATTGCTCAGAACCTGTTTTGGTTCAGAACCTGAAATCTCTTAAGTATTGCCTGGCCAGAATTTCAATTGGCATCAGAGCAGGCACCCTGCCTGTATTTTGGGTGAGATCCAGAGGACTTAATTTCTGGTAAGCATGGATAGAGAAGGAGGATATGTCAATAGACCACCCCTACTAGATGGCACAAACTATGAGTATTGGAAGTCAAGGATGTGTGCTTTTCTAAAGTCTATTGACAGCAGGACTTGGAAAGCTGTGATTAAAGGCTGGGATCATCCTGTATATACAGACAAAGATGGTAACAAGACTGAGGTTCTGAAGCCTGAGGAGGAATGGACCAAAGCTGAAGATGATCTGTCACTAGGAAATTCAAAAGCTTTGAATGCTATCTTTAATGGTGTTGATCAGAACATGTTCAGACTTATCAAACAGTGTACTGTTGCTAAGGAGGCCTGGGAAATTTTGAAGACAACTCATGAAGGAACCTCTAAAGTGAAGATGTCCAGATTGCAGCTGCTGACCACCAAATTTGAGAACCTGAAGATGAAGGAGGATGAATCCATTCAGGATTTTTACATGAATGTGCTGGACATGGCAAATTCTTTTGATTCACTTGGGGAGAAGATGTCTGATGAGAAGTTGGTGAGAAAAATCCTCAGGTCCCTGCCCAGAAGGTTTGACATGAAGGTCACTGCAATTGAGGAGGCTCATGATATTTCTGCCATGAAGCTTGAAGAACTGATTGGGTCATTGCTCAACTTTGAGACTGCCTTCTGCAAACAGCCTGATAAGAAAGGGAAAGGTATAGCTTTTACTGTGAATACTGAAGCTGATGATCAACAAGATTCTGAGGAGGATGACTTATCAGAAGCTCTAGTGTTGCTGGGAAAACAATTCAACAAGATTCTGAAGAATGTTAACAGAAAAGCCAAAGCCAAAGGTCAGAATTTCAGATTCAATAACAAAAAGCAACAAACTGATGAGAAGAAGACCAAGACTGAGGAGAAAAGCAACCAAGCCAAAGATGTGCAGTGCTATGAGTGTGAGGGCTATGGGCATATCAAATCTGAATGTCCTACTTTTCTTAAGAAGCAGAAGAAGAGCCTAGCTGTTGCATGGTCTGATGATGGTTCTGAAGATGATGATGTTAGTGAATCTGATATGTGTGATACTGGTCTGGTTGTAAGGTCAGGAGCTATCTTGAAGAAGGAACCTGTTTTAGAGTCTGAGACCTTTTCAGAGTCTGACTCAGAGTCTGAAGCCTCATATGTGTCTGAAGCTACTAAAACCTCATATGATGAACTAGCTGATAACTACAAGAAGCTGTATGCCAGAAGTGCTGAGGTTTGCAAAGAAGTTTTGGATCAGAAGGAGACTATTCTTCAACTGGAGGCTGAAAAAGGTGAACTGTTAGTGCAGAATTCAGATTTAAAAGAAGAAGTGAACCAACTAAACTCCCAACTTGATCAAATGAAGAAGCAAGTGAAGATGTTGAACTCTGCTACTGATAAGTTGGAGGACATTTTGGGGAATCAGCAACAAGGAAAAATTGGTTTAGGTTTTGTTGATCAGACTCGGATTCCTAAACAGATGAATTTTGTCCCTGCTACTCAAACTCATGATTCTATGGTTGGAACATCAAAGAGGAGACCTCAGAAACAAGCCCAGATGCCACCTCAGATGCAAGGTCAGAAGTATGTTCAGATGCTACCTCAGAAGCAACCCCAGAAATTTCTCAGAAACAGAAGGAGGAGGAATCATCCATGGGTCTGTCATCATTGTGGAAAGAAAGGGCATATCAAACCATTCTGCTTCAAACTTTATGGCTATCCTGAACATTTTCAGTATAGAAGAGTTGAACCAGCTGCACCCAGACACAATGTTCAGAAGGTGTGGAAGCCTAAAGTTCAGAATGTAGGCCTTATAGCTCATACCTTTTTGAGAGCCACTTCAAAAGAAGACTGGTATTTTGATAGTGGGTGTTCAAGGCACATGACTGGTGTGAAGAAGCTACTGAGCAATATCAGATCATACTCCAGAAGTTATGTGACATTTGGAGATGGTGTAAAAGGTCAGATTCTGGGAATTGGTGATTTGATCAGAGAAGGTCTGCCCAAACTTAATGATGTGCTACTGGTGGAAGAATTAACCTCTAATCTGATCAGTATTAGCCAGCTATGTGATCAGGATTTAAAAGTGAATTTCAACAAGCAGGAGTGTATTGTTACTGATCAGGATGGTAAAATTCAGATGAGGGGCTGCAGATCCAAAGACAACTGTTATTTGTGGGTTTCTGAAGAAGAAAGAAGTCTGACTTCTTGTCTTATGAGCTCAGAAGAGGAAGTCAAACTCTGGCACCAGAAATTGGGACATCTGAATCTGAAAGGCATGAAGAAAATCCTAAGTACTGAAGCTATCAGAGGTGTGCCTAATCTGAAGATCAATAAGGACAGTGTTTGTGGTGATTGTCAGATTGGTAAACAAACAAGAAAGTCTCATCCCAGATTAGTTCACCAGGTAACTACCAAAATACTAGAACTTGTTCATATGGATTTAATGGGGCCTATGCAAGTAGAAAGTATTGGAGGAAAAAGATATGCTTTTGTAATGGTAGATGACTACTCTAGATATACATGGGTCAGCTTTGTTAAAGAAAAGTCTGATACTTTTGAAGTATTTAAAGACCTGTGCATTCAATTACAAAGAGAAAAAGACTGTGGCATAGTCAGAATCAGAAGTGACCATGGCAAAGAATTTGAAAACAAGAGTTTTTCAGAATTCTGTGCTTCTGAAGGTATAAAGCATGAGTTTTCTGCACCTATCACACCTCAGCAAAATGGTGTAGTTGAGAGGAAGAATAGGACATTAGCAGAATGTGCAAGAGTTATGCTGCATGCAAAGAAGCTGCCATATATGTTCTGGGCTGAAGCAATGAATACTGCCTGTTATATTCATAACAGAGTTACTTTGAAGAAGGGAACCACTTGTACTTTGTATGAATTATGGAAAGGAATAAAGCCAACTGTGAAGTATTTCCATGTGTTTGGGAGCAGATGCTACATTTTGGCTGACAGGGAAAACAGAAGTGAAATTTCTGGCTTAGCAATAATGAGAGTTAAACTGGTTCTGAATAAAAATTAGCAGATTCAGAACTAAAACAGAGTATGAACAAGACACAGTTCAGGAGCAGAAATAAAGTGCAGAAAATAAAAAGAACACACAAGGTTTGTTAACCCAGTTCGGAGTAAACACCTCCTACTCTGGGGGATACCAATCCAGGAAGGAAATCCACTATTGGAATTAATCCTTAAGACTCAGACACTGACACCCCAGTTCCTATCCTAAGCAATCAACTTCCACCTAGTCAGACTTCTACCCACGCATGAGTATTAGAGACCACTAACTTCCTATTCAAGTAACAACCCAGTTACTTGAACAACCCTTGAACTAAACCCAGTTCTGAAAACTACCCTGTTTTTCAGAAAACTTTAAAAACACAAAGACTTCATTCTTGCTTAAAAGCTTTGAATGAATTACAACTCAATTAAACCTAAACCAACTCAAAACATATGAGTGGTGCACAAAACAAAGCTTAAAAAGCTTACACACACTAAGACTCTATTTCTGAATTTTCTCTCTAATTTCTTGTCTCTTGAATAGCAGCAAAGCACTCCTTATATAGCCTTCAGCAAATAACATTAATCTGAATTAAATCTTCTAAAACAGATATGTTTCTGAATTATGCAAGGCTTGAAAAGGAAACATATAAATCTTCAATGTATCTTTGAAAGATACCATCAGGAAAATACGTGTTTTCATAAAAACAAACCAAATCTTCAGGAAGTCTCTTAATTATGCTCCAAATCTTCTGAATTAGATTTGTTTCTGAATTATGAGTAATCCAATAAGGAAACAAATAAACCAGGAAAATATCTTCATAAGATTGCAACAGAAAAATATGAGCATTCATAAATCCATGCCAAATCTTCATTAAATCTCCTCCAAATTAATCAGCAATCTAGAAGCAACATGCGAGAATAAATCCTTGTTAAATCTCTCAAAGATTTGCGCCAAACCAACTTGAAAATAACCAGCTTCTGAAGAAGTCAACAAAAGTCAACTCTGCTACAGTGCGTCTGATGCTTCAGAAGCACATTTCAGCTTCTGAAGGTGATTTCAGCTTCTGAATGACTTCAAAATGAAAAACTTGCAACTGAAGATTTGTTCTGGACATTGAGATGCTTCTATTCAACACATTGGATTTGCCAAAATATGCAGCCAACACCAAAAATACTCAACAAGAAGAAAACTGGATCCTAAGTCTGATGAGGGCATATTCCTGGGTTATTCAGTGAACAGCAGAGCTTACAGGGTGTTTAATTCCAGAACCAAGGTTGTGATGGAGTCCATAAATGTGGTTATTGATGATTTGTCTGCTGAGAATGAAAAGAATGAACCTGAAGTTGTTCCAGAGTCTGAAGTATCAGAAGAACAAACTTCAGAAGCAGAAAAGCATTCAGAGTCAGAAGAAGCAGAAGATCAACCAGGTCAAGTTCCTAATGGTAAAGGGCCATCAATTAGAGTTCAGAAGGATCATCCTAAAGACTTAATCATTGGAAGCTTAGATCAAGGTGTCAGAACCAGGAGATCAGATACTGCTGCTACTGATTCATGCTTTGTGTCCAAGTTTGAACCCAAAAATGTGAAAGAAGCCCTGACTGATGAATTTTGGATTGAAGCAATGCAAGATGAGTTGAATCAATTCAAAAGGAGTGAAGTGTGGGATCTGGTTCCAAGACCTGAAGGGTTGAATGTGATTGGGACTAAGTGGATATTCAAGAATAAAACAGATGAAAATGGTACTGTAGTCAGAAACAAGGCAAGGTTGGTTGCTCAGGGTTATACTCAAGTTGAGGGACTTGATTTTGATGAGACATTTGCACCTGTGGCCAGACTAGAGTCCATAAGACTACTGTTGGGTGTTTCCTGCATTCTCAAGTTCAAGCTATTTCAGATGGATGTGAAGAGTGCATTTCTGAATGGATATCTGCAAGAAGAAGTATATGTTGAACAACCTAAGGGTTTTGTGGATCCTAAGTTTCCAGATCATGTGTACAAGTTGAAGAAAGCCTTGTATGGACTCAAGCAAGCACCAAGAGCATGGTATGAAAGGCTTACTCAATTTCTTGTGGCTCAAGGTTACAGAAAAGGAGGTTCTGATAAGACTTTGTTTGTGAAAAATGAAAATGGGAGTCTGATGATTGCTCAGATTTATGTGGATGATATAGTATTTGGAGGGATGTCTCAGAAGATGGTCAAATTGTTTGTTCAGCAGATGCAGTCAGAGTTTGAAATGAGCCTAGTTGGTGAACTGACTTATTTTCTTGGTTTACAAGTCAAGCAAATGGAAGATACAATCTTCATCTCTCAGAGTAAATATGCCAAGAACATAGTAAAGAAGTTTGGAATGGAATCAGCTGCTCATAAGAAGACACCAGCTGCTACTCATCTGAAGCTAACCAAAGATGAACAAGGAGTATCAGTTGATCAGAGTCAGTACAGAAGCATGATAGGGAGCCTATTGTATTTAACTGCAAGCAGACCTGATATCACTTATGCTGTTGGAGTATGTGCAAGATATCAAGCTGATCCTAAGATGAGTCATTTGACACAAGTGAAGAGGATTCTGAAATATGTTAATAGCACAAGTGACTATGGAATCATGTACTCACACAGTTCAAGTTCTGAACTGATAGGATATTGTGATGCTGACTGGGCTGGAAGTGCTGATGACAGAAAGAGCACATCAGGAGGATGTTTCTTTCTAGGAAGTAATTTAGTTTCTTGGTTCAGCAAGAAACAGAACTGTGTTTCATTGTCAACTGCTGAAGCTGAGTATATTGCTGCTGGGAGTAGTTGCTCACAACTGGTTTGGATGAAACAAATGCTGGAGGAGTACAACATTGAACAAGGAACTATGACATTGTTTTGTGACAATTTGAGTGCCATCAACATTTCTAAGAATCCAATTCAGCACAGCAGAACCAAACACATAGACATCAGACATCATTTTATCAGAAATCTTGTGGAGGATAAAGTCATTCAGCTGGAACATGTAGCTACTGAAGAACAAGTTGCTGACATATTCACTAAAGCCTTGGATGCTAAAGAGTTTGAGAATCTGAGAAGCAAGTTAGGAGTGTGCTTACATGAAGACTTATAGCAATTACTGCAAACTGGATGTGAGGAAGATAGAGTACCTGCCAGTTGTGCCTGTGCGAAATATGATCCTGAACTCAAGTTTGAGTCTAATATGTCTTCCAGGATCTGTGTTACATGTTTTGATTTTATTCCCTATTTAAAGTCTGAGATATGTCAGAAGTTTGTGGCTAAAAAGGGGGAGAAAATCTTATGTAATGTGTTGGCTCTAATACCCAAAATCTTATGCAAAGTGTTGCTGCTCAGAATTAGTTCAAATTCAGCTCTCAGTGTTATTCAGAAGTTATGTGTGAAGCTCAGTATTCAGAACAAATGCAACAAGAGCTGTCAGGATGTTATTGAGGGGAAGTATGTGTCTCAGGGGGAGTACAAGATTGTTATATACCTGAGTGATGATGTGTTCCTGAAGTGTGGTCCTAAAGTATGCTCTGATACTTCTGTTTCTCTGTAGTTCAGGAGTGAGGGGGAGTTTGTGTGAGAAGCTGAGTTGCAGGGGGAGTAGTGTGAAGCTGGAGTGTTTGTTGTGAAGCTTAGTATTTTGGTTATGTGTTTATGGAGCTTCAGGGGGAGTGTTTGTGCTGATCAGGAGTTGATCAGTAGCTCTGATACCTTGAACTGAAGCTGTTAATCAGTACTTGCTCTGATACCATCAAACTGAAGCTGTTTTGTGTATTTCATGGTAGTCATAACTTTGTCCGCTGCTTAGCTCTATGCCATGTTATGATATATTATTGTGGAGTTCCTCATTGCTAAGGTGATTATTAGGGAGATTGAAGAACTTGGATGGTTTTAGCCAAAAATTTGCCAAAGGGGGAGATTGTTGAGTCTTTTGGTGTTGGCTGCATGTTTTGGCAAAACCAAAGTATTGAATAGAAGCATCTCCATATTTGAAACATTTCTTCAGTTGCAAGTTTTGTGTTTTGAAGTCTTTCAGAAGCTGAAAATGTCATCAGAAGCTGAATACACTGTAGCAGTTCAGAAGCTGATTTCAGGTTCTGATGCCAGCGTTGACTTATGTTGACTTCATCAGAAGCTGGTTATTTTCAAGGTTTTTCTATGCGATTCTTTGCAAGATTTATTGAAGATTTATCCACGCATATGGCTTCTAGAATGCTGATTTATTTGAAGAAGATTTTGTTGAAGATTTGGTTCAAAGATATGAAATTCATATTTTCCTGTTATAATCTTTAAAAGATTCAGTACAGTTTTATTTGTTACATTATTGGACCAATCTTATTTCAGTAACAAATCAAATCAGAAAGATTAGTTTGTTATTTTATTCTGCAAGACTGAAGGCTATAAATAGAGGAGGGCTGCTGCTATTCAAGACACGAATTTAAGAGTATTATTCAGAGAAATAGAGTCTTAGTTGTCTTTAAGCTTTTGCTTTATTTTTGTACGCCACTCATATGTTTTGAGTTGGTTTAGGATTGTCATTGAGTTGTAATTCATTCTAAGCCTCTAGGTACGAATGAAGTTGTGTTTTTGAAGTTTTCTGAAAAACAGAGTGTTTTTGATTAAGGGTTTCAGTAACAGGTTTGTTACTTGAATAGGAAGTTAGTGGTCTCTAATACTCAACGAGTTGGGTAGAAGTCTGACTAGGAGGATTTTAATTGCTAAGGCTGGGAACTGGGAGTCAGTGTCTTGAGTCTTTGGGTTAAATCCTATAGTGGATTTCCTTCCTGGATTGGTATCCCCCAGAGTAGGAGGTGTTTACTCCGAACTGGGTTAACAAACCTTGTGTGTTCTTTAGCTTTCCTGCACTTTTTATTTCTGCTATTTATCTGCTTTAAATTGTGCTAAGTCATTGCTCAGAACCTGTTTTGGTTCAGAACCTGAAATCTCTTAAGTATTGCCTGGCCAGAATTTCATAAAGGATAGCCCAGCATCACTAACATTATCGGTGTTGGAGGAATGACCAGAAGTGGCAGAGTTTTCGCTCCAAAAGAACTCGGGAAGACACCAGCCGTACTACCAAGAGAGCCGCTCAAAGAAAAGAGCGTGGAAGAAAATGAGAACCAAGCGGGACCCTCTCAAAAGGCAACACCACAAAAGGAGGCCGAGGAGTTCTTGAGAATAATCCAAAAGAGCGAATATAAGATCATTGACCAGTTGGGTCAAACTCCTTCCAAAATCTCCATGTTATCCCTACTACTAAGCTCGGAGGCACACCGAGAAGCATTACTGCGGATCCTCATTAAGGCACATGTCACCAAGGACATCCCTGTGGACCAATTCGACGGGATAGTCGCAAATATTACCTCAAGTAGGTACTTGGGTTTTAATGATGATGAGTTACCCGACGAGGGGCATATTCACAACCGCGCTTTGCACATCTCCGTGAAATGCATGGACCACATCCTCTCTCGAGTGTTAGTGGACACGGGGTCATCATTGAATGTCATGCCCAAGACTACCCTTCTCAAGCTATCATGTGAAGGAACGGTAATGAAGCCAAGCGCTTTGGTAGTAAAAGCTTTCGATGGGTCAAGAAGAGCCGTCGTAGGGGAGATCGACCTGCCAGTCCAAATTGGGCCTAAGGTTTTCTCTATCACCTTCCAAGTCATGGATATTAATCCAACTTACAGTTGTCTTCTCAGACGACCTTGGATTCATGCTGCCGGAGCCATCACCTCTACCCTACATCATAAACTTAAGTTCATTGTCGATAACCAGATGATCGTAGTTTCCGGGCAAGAGGATATGATGGTAAGCCATCTTTCGTCGTTCCGATATATAGAAACGGACGAAGAAGTTGTGGATGTTCCCTTCCAATCTTTGGAAGTGGCGAATGTCGTGACTTTGAGCTCAAAGCCCAAGAAAGAGGCTAGGTCAGCCATGTCATCATGGAGGGCAATAAGAGAAGCTCTAGAAGAGAGCAGACCCACCGGATGGGGCAAATTAGTGGACATACCCGAGAAGAAAAATCGCTTCGGGTTGGGATATCATCCATCAGCCGAAACCTCCTCAAAGCCTCCAAAGCAAGGGATCCTCCCCATTTTGAAAACATTTGTTAGTGCGGGTTTTATCAATGAAGATCAAGTGGCTCTACTTGAAGACACGGATGAAGACGTGCCTGATTTGGTATACCGTTGTGCTTCGGATGAAGCTTTGAACAATTGGAGGGCTATCGCAATTCCCGAGATCATTACCAAGCTCAAGTAATAAACCATGTTTGTTTTTTACTTTTAAAAAAAATCATTTAGCTCTGCCCAAGGCAAATGATTAGTTGTGTGGGGCCCCCATGTTTTAAAGTTATTTTCAATCATGAATAAAATCACATTTTTATGTTCAATTGAGTTTCTTTTTTTTCTTTTTTTTTCTAATTGCATTTGTTTTTAAAAAAAAAAATTTGCTACAAAAAGCCTAAAATCAAATCATACTCATGCAGATCTACAAATCCACCCTCCAAAAACAACACTGCCTTAATCCCTTATGACTTCGATTTTCCAATTAATCAAACGGAAGATAATGAAGAGGACGATTATGAACCGCCTGAAGAATTGTCCAGACTTGCAAATCAAGGGGATAGGGTAATACAACCCCACCAAGAATCAGTTGAAAAGATCAACTTGGGGGCCGAAGAGGATAAGAAAGAGGTCAAAATAGGAGCCTCCCTGCAAGAGGATGTGAAAGGAAAGTTGGTTAAGCTTCTACAAAAGTATGTGGATGTATTCGCTTGGTCGTATCAAGACATGTCAGGTTTAGACCCCAACATTGTCATACATAAACTGCCACTCAAGCCAGAATGCCCACCAGTAAAGCAGAAGTTGAGGAGAACCCGACCCGACATGGCCCTCAAGATTAGAGAGGAGGTCAAGAAACAGTTTGATGCCGGCTTTTTAGCCGTAACCAAGTATCCGACATGGGTTGCCAACATTGTGCCAGTTCCAAAGAAGGATGGCAAAGTTAGAATGTGTGTGGATTACCGGGACTTGAATAAAGCAAGCCCAAAGGATGATTTCCCGCTACCACATATTGACATATTGGTAGACAACACCGCCCAATTCTCAGTCTTCTCCTTTATGGACGGATTCTCGGGATATACCCAAATCAAGATGGCTCCAGAAGACATGGAGAAAACCACATTTATCACCCCATGGGGGACTTTCTGCTATAAGGTAATGCCTTTCGGATTAACAAATGCCGGGGCAACATACCAAAGAGCAATGGTAACTCTTTTCCATGATATGATCCATAAGGAAATTGAGGTCTATGTCGATGACATGATTGCCAAATCCCAGGAGGAGGATCATCTAGTCCATCTACAAAAGCTTTTCGAACGCCTAAGAAAGTTCAAGCTGCGCTTAAATCCTAACAAGTGCACATTTGGTGTTAGATCCGGAAAGTTATTGGGTTTCATCGTCAGCCAAAGGGGTATTGAAGTGGATCCTGACAAGGTAAAGGCCATCCAAGATATGCCAGCGCCAAATACCGAGAAGGAGGTCCGGGGTTTCTTAGGAAGATTGAACTACATCGCTAGGTTCATCTCACACATGACAGCTACCTGCGAACCAATCTTCAAACTGCTAAGGAAAAACCAAGTCGTCCATTGGAACGAGAATTGCCAAGAGGCGTTTGACAAGATCAAACAATACCTACAAGAACCGCCAATTTTAATACCTCTGGTTCTGGGTAAACCCCTCATCTTATACCTAACCGTGCTTGAAGGATCAATGGGTTGTGTGTTAGGACAACAAGATGAAACGGGAAGAAAGAGCACGCAATCTATTACCTAAGCAAGAAGTTCACCGACTGTGAATCAAGGTATACTTCGCTTGAAAAGACTTGCTGCGCTTTAGCATGGGCTGCTCGACGCTTAAGGCAATACATGCTGACCCATACAACGTGGTTGATATCAAAGATGGATCCCATCAAGTACATCTTTGAAAAGCCTGCCCTCACAGGAAAGATAGCCCGTTGGCAAATGCTGTTGTCTGAGTACGACATCTAATATGTCACTCAAAAGGCAATCAAAGGGATTGTTTTATCCGAGCACCTTGCCCACCAACCATTGGAGGATTATCAACCCATACAATCCGACTTCCCTGATGAAGACGTTGTAGCTTTGAATGGCGAAAAGGTCACAAGCGACGTTGAAGGGCCAGAACCGAGAGCTCGATGGAAGCTCGCTTTCGACGGCGCCTCAAATGCTATGGGGCACGGGATCGGGGCAGTTTTAATCTCCCCAAGAAATGGATACCAACCCTTCACATCAAGGTTATGCTTTGACTGCACCAATAACATGGCAGAATATGAAGCATGCATCCTAGGCCTCGAAACAGCAATTGATCTAAGGATCAAAAGCCTTGAAGTATACGGTGACTCGGCTTTAGTCATCTATCAAGTCAAAGGAGAATGGGAAACGAAACATCCCAACTTGATTCCCTACCGAGCCCGGGTTGTAGAATTGATTGAGCATTTTGATGAAATCACCTTCCATCACATACCTCGAGAAGAGAACCAGGTGGCAGATGCCTTGGTGTCGCGTCGAATTTCGGAATGTCAAGCTATTGGGAAGATTTGAATCACTAAATGTTAAACCACGACTGAACTTTTAATTTTCCGGGGAGAAAAGGAAAAAAGTTCGAAATTACCTTAAAAAAGATTTTAGGTTCGAAAGTCGATTATGCGAGGGGAAGGTATTAGCACCCTTCACATCCGTTGTACTCAACGGGAACCTCTTAGTCGGCTTAGGCTTAAAATGTTTCGATGTTTTACTTGCGTGTTTAAACATATATAAAAGAAAATATAAAAACATAATGCGAGATGAAGAAAGAGATAAAAACGAACGAAAGGAAAAAAAGTTTTTTATTAAATGGCTTGACAAGATGTCGATCTTGCTCCTACGTATCTCCCGGTAGTCGGAGAATTCAAAGCGTACGTAGTTCTTTGGTAGAAAAAGTTTGTATGTTGGTTCGTTTTAGTTAAAAAAGATTTGATCGCGTCCGAGCGAAAAAGTTTGAAAAAAAAAAGAGGAAGTAATGAAAGTAAATGTCAACTGTTCGGGTTGTTGCCGAACTGGCCATTGACGACAATGCATAAAAATAAATGATTTGATAAAAAGGATTCGCACTCGGACTTGAGCAAAGGTTTTAAAACGCACGAAGGCGTACAAAGCTTTAAATGGTGAAAGATGAACGCTAAGGCGATAAACTCGCGCAAGGCGTAAATGTTTTGAAAATAAAAAGACAAACGCACAGGGGCGTAAAAAGCTTGAAAATAAACGACAAACGCGCGGAGGCGATAGATTCGCACAAGGCGTAAATGGTTAAAAATAAACGCGCAAGGGCGCGAAAGGTTCGGATTGACCACGAGGGCCAAGAAAAGGTTAAAAATGGCCACAAGGGGGCAAAGGGAAGGTTGAGCGTGCGAGACGCATCAAGGGTGGAATGACGGTTGCCCGAGCGACGAGACATACGTCACGCATTCGTGCAACCGAGGTTTGGGGAGACGTACGTCAAGCCATTCCCATTTCATTCAAGTTTGGTTTGGTTACTCGGAGAAATCTCAAAGGGAACAAAAAATGCTTTAAAAGGAAAGTTTAAAAAAGAAAAGGGAATCCCGAACAAGTTTGTTATTCGGGTTTATTAAAATCATGAACATTGCTTGTTACTTAAGCTATCGAAACTCAAGAACGAGCGTAGTTCAAGTTTGAATGATGAACAAAATCATAAGACATGCACAAAATTGGAAAGTCCACAAGTTCGGCTCAATTTCGAGCTTGGTTTAAAAGGAGTGAGCAAGCTTGGCTTAAGTTCGTGTTAGGATTGAAAATCATGAACAATATGGTTGTTCAAGTTTGTTTTAAAATAGACGAACTTAGCTTATTGCTCAAGCTTTGGTTTTTGAAAATTGAAGAACATAACTTGTTTCACAAGTTACTCAAATTTATCGCACGAACTTGTAAAATTTTCAAAGTTGTGCATGATTGTGAATAGGGTTCAAAAAAATGTGCTTTCTAACACTCTTTAGGTTCTGAATCAAGGGCTGGAACCCCAAAAATTTGACATTTGAAAGCCTGATTCATGTTCTGAGTTTCACATACTTCGCAGAGCAACCAGAACTTGGCTCTGCGAAGTCAGGTTCTGATATGTTCGCAGTGCGAGCAATACTTTGCTCTGCGAAGTATGCGAAATTTTGAACTCAGAAGCTGTTTCTGAACAAAAGTTCAGAAACTGCTTCTAAGCAAGCTTCAGAACCTAAAGGGGGTTAAAAAGCTTGGTAAAATGGAAGAAAATGGGGTGAAAAAACTCAGTTTCAAAGCTTGGCCCCTTTGAGGTCCCTTTTGAGTTTCAAAAGGGGTTTTTGTGCACAAAACAAAATTGAACAAAGCAAATGATGAAAGCAGCAAACACAATGAAAAAGAAAGATTATAGGAGACTTACAGAACTCCTAGCTGTGCTTGAGCAATAGATTGGAAGTGGTTTGCTTGCTTGGTTAGGGGCTATGAACAATGTTCTAATTGGTTTGTGATGAACTGATTTGGTGCTGCAATGCAAGGGATTTTGGTGTGAATTTCGTGTGAGTAAGGCTGTGTGTTTCAAGTTTTTTCAATGTGAATGTGGTATCAAATCCTTGTGCCTTGCCATTCCTTTTATAGGCAAAAATTGCAATCTTTGCAATGATGAAAAAAATCCTAGAACCTAGCTGATATGGGGCTAAATTCAGGCTAGAACACTGTGCATTTAATGCTAATGGATAGAAGTTGATTTGCCTTGTGCCAAGGGGCAAGACCTTGACTGATCTCAGCCACAAATGCAGCTGATTCTAGAAGGTAATGATGAGAAAAACTGCAAAACAGGGCAGCTGCAAAAGGGGTGATTCTTGGGATCAATCCTTACAATCTTGGAAGGTCAAGCAATGAAAACGTGTACTGCCATGTACAGGGAGATTGGGGGAAGCAAAATGAGCATGTGGGCTGGTGTGTGGGAGGAGAAATCCAGCTCAAAACAGGGCAGCACAAACAGCTTTTTGCAAGTAAAAACCACTTAAGTTTGGCTGGTTTTGGTGAAGAAAAAGGGAAGGAAAGGGATCAAGTAGCTGGCTGGCAAGCTCAGGTTGGATGATGGGTCAATTTGGAGGGACAAGAGCTGACCAAGGGCAGCCAATTTGTTTGAGCACATGATAGGTTGGAAGAAAATCCTTTTTTCCTTTTACCTTTAATGTCACACATTAATTCTTGCCTTGCTGCACCAAATCAGTCACAAATAGCAATAATAATAATAACAATACTAACAATAACAATTGCAATTGAAAACAAAAAGGATAAATCAAAGAAATAAAATCTGCAGAAAAATTTCGCAGAAGTCGCAGTGCGAAGGTCACTTCGCACTGCGAACTTCCCTTTTTTTGGATTTTTTGTATATTCTTTGAAATGAAATAAAATAAAAGGTAAAAGATAAATGAATAATAAAACAATAATGATGATGATGGATAATGCAAATAACAAAGATGGGAATAATAGTAAAAATAATAAAATGATGGTAAAGGTTAATAATATTAGTAATTAAAAATAAATGATAATAAAACATTAATAATAAAAGGATAATAATGATATTATTAAATATAATAACAATATAATATTAGTAAAAATGATGATAATGATAATAATAAATAAAAATGATAGTAATAAAAGTGGTGAAAAGTGTAAATACAATAACAAAAAATGAAATAATGAAAAGTGATAAATGATGAAATAATAAAACAAAGAAAAATATGAGTCAAAAAATGGGGTATGACACTTGGCTACATTATCATCAATGTACCAAGTAAATTTCCACAATGAGGCGCCAATCATAAAGATGGATCGTAGGGACAAACCGGTTGTATGTGCATTAGTCGAAGAAGGACTTGACAACAAACCCTGGTTCTACGACATCAAACGGTACCTCGAAGAGCAAGAGTATCCAGAAAATGTCTCACAAACCGACAAGAGAACCCTCAGGAGATTGGCATCCCAGTTCTTCCTCAGCGGAAACACCCTCTACAAAAGAAACTATGACATGGTCTTGCTCAGATGTGTGGACAAACATGAAGCGGACATGCTCATCAAAGAAATCCACGAGGGATCTTTTGGAACCCATGCCAATGGGCATGCAATGGCAAAGAAAATCCTAAGGGCGGGCTATTACTGGCTAACCATGGAAGCTGACTGTTTCCGCTATGCCAAAACTTGTCATAAGTGCCAAATTTACGCCGACAAGGTGCATGTACCACCAACTCCCCTGAATGTCATGACCTCACCCTGGCCATTCTCTATGTGGGGCATAGACATGATTGGAATGATCGAGCCCAAAGCATCAAATGGACATCGCTTCATCCTCGTTGCCATCGACTATTTCACCAAGTGGGTCGAAGCAGCTTCGTATGCAAACGTAACCAAACAAGTGGTAGCCCGTTTCATCAAAAAGGAAATCATTTGCCGTTACGACACTCCCCACAAAATCATCACCAATAACGGGGCAAACCTAAACAACAAGACAACGAAGGAGTTGTGCAAAGACTTCAAGATTGAGCATCATAATTCCTCACCATACCGGCCAAAGATGAACGGTGCGGTAGAAGCAGCCAATAAGAACATCAAGAAAATCATCCAAAAGATGGTGAAAACATATAAGGATTGGCACGAGATGCTTCCCTTTGCGCTACATGGCTACAGAACAGCCATGCGCACTTCAACTGGGGCAACCCCTTTCTCCTTAGTACACGGTATGGAAGTCGTGCTTCCCATTGAGGTGGAAATTCCCTCATTACGGGTCTTGATGGAAACCAAGCTAGAAGGAGCTGAATGGGTCCAAACAAGGTTCGACCAACTAAACCTCATAGAAGAAAAACGTCTAACAGCATTATGTCATGGACAACTCTATCAAAGAAGACTCAAGAGGGCATTCGACAAAAAGGTCCGTCCTCGAGAATTCAAAGAAGGAGACCTAGTGCTCAAGAAGATTTTACATATCCACAAAGATCCCCGAGGGAAGTGGACTCCCAACTATGAAGGACCATACGTGGTAAAGAAAGCCTTCTCTGGTGGAGCCTTGATCATCACCACTATGGACGGAGAAGAGTTCTCACTCTCAATAAACTCCGACGCAGTCAAGAGGTACTATGCCTAAAAGAAAAGAAAAGAAAAAAAAAAGAGCTCGCTAAATCGAAAACCTGAAAGGGCGGTTTAGGCAATAGAGAGCGTCCTGGTAGATCAAAAACCTGAAAAGGCGGTCTAGGCAAAAATTAAGGACATCAAAAAAGGAAATACACCCCGGTGGACTGAAAACTCGAAAGAGCGGTCCAGGCAAAAGTTAGGGGTTTACAAAAAGAAGAAAGGCAAAGGACTGCAGCATTCAAGCTCCGGACAAGATTCAAGAGGGGAGGAATCGGTCTCGTCATCATCTTTCAAAGAATTTTGAAGTCATAAGGAAAATAGCATGTGTTGTACCCAAAACAACCCTCAAACAACTTTCTTTTTGTTTTTGCTTTTTTCTTGTCTTTCTCTATCTTTTCCCCAGAGGAGTAATCACTTCTCACTTTATGTATTTTTACCCATTCAAGAAATCAAATCTGCATTGAATAAAATTCCTTTTTATTATTTTTGTGTTCTCATTAGCGCATAAAATTTTGTTTTATTCATGATAAAAATGCATTGAAACATGGGAAATAACAACAAAAACTTACAAAAAAAAAAAAAACAAATGTGCTTTGCTTGAATCTCGTAAATGTCGAAAGAATTGCGGTGATCCCCAATGTTGCATCAAAGGGCCCCAAGCCTGAAACGATTTAGTCAGTCGTCTTAAGACTCATGCTCTTCAGCAAAAGTAAGGGCGTAGCTCACGGCACGTGAAGCGCAAAGATCCCAAGGGTTGGAGGAACATAATTCCCCAGTCAAAACACCCCAAATATCTCTTCCATCCACCAAGGTTGAATATCGATCATGCTTCCAAAATGATCCTTATATCCCCAGCAATCCAATAAAGCCCAATCTTATTGACATTCCCCAGGGAGTCTCAACCCCAAAAGCCCAATCATCATTGGCACTCACAAACACAAAATCCCCAGTAAAAGCCCAACCATGCTTGGCATTTACTCACATCCAATCATAATCCCCAGCGTCCAACATGACGTCTGTCATCCCACATATCATT
Organism: Medicago ruthenica; assembly: GCA_018208015.1. Lineage (NCBI taxonomy): Eukaryota > Viridiplantae > Streptophyta > Magnoliopsida > Fabales > Fabaceae > Medicago > Medicago ruthenica. The sequence goes on along the minus strand of WNNG01000332.1, from coordinate 42,632 downwards.
CATAATACATGCATCATATCATATCATTCATACATGCATATCCAAATCATTCATATACATGCATCTCATATTCATATCATGCATTCTCAACTAGGATTCTCCGGTGAATATCACATATTCACCAACATCCATCAATCATCTTTAGTGTTCCCCAGTGAACCCATTCCAGAGCTTCCCCAGTAAGTTCTTCTAGAATAACCCCAGCGGTTTTCTTCCCAATTTATCACATCCCCAAGTGACCTGCTCACGACCATTAGATGCCCCAGCTGAGTTTTCCCAAACAAAAATCCAGATTGAGTCTACCTCATATCATACCATATTGCATGACATATTGCATAAAACAACATGAAGCATATCATGCATCATGCAATCATGTTTCCCTTTTCAACAATCTAAGTACTAGCCCCGCCTAGAGACGATTACATTATCCCCACAGCGGTATTTTCTAATTCCCCAGAGAAGTCTAAGCACCTATTAAGGCGACGACTTCCAGATCCAATCGCCTGTTTAGGTGACGATCATGTCAGATCAGATCACCTAATTAGGTGGCGATCATTTTACCCTGCCAGATTAAGGCCACCTGTTTAGGTGACGATCCTTTATCTTTGCCAGATTAAGGCCACCTGTTTAGGTGACGATCCTTTATCTTTCCAGATTAAGGCCACATGTTTAGGTGACGATCCTTTATCTTTGCCAGATTAAGGCCACCTGTTTAGGTGACGATCCTTTATCTTTGCCAGATTAAGGCCACCTGATTAGGTGACGATCCTTTATCTTTCCAGATTAAGGCCACCTGTTTAGGTGACGATCCTTTATCTTTGCCAGATTAAGGCCACCTGTTTAGGTGACGATCCTTTATCTTTGCCAGATTAAGGCCACCTGATTAGGTGACGATCCTTTATCCTTCCAGATTAAGGCCACCTGTTTAGGTGACGATCCTTTATCTTTCCAGATTAAGGCCACCTGATTAGGTGACGATCCTTTATCTTTCCAGATTAAGGCCACCTGTTTAGGTGACGATCCTTTATCTTTCCAGATTAAGGCCACCTGTTTAGGTGACGATCCTTTATCTTTGCCAGATTAAGGCCACCTGTTTAGGTGACGATCCTTTATCTTTGTCCGATCAGATCACCTGATTAGGTGGCGATCATTTTACCCTTTCAGATCCAACCACCTGATTAGGTGGCGATCATTTTACCTTTCAGATCCAACCACCTGATTAGGTGGCGATCTTTTACCTGTCGAGCGTTCATACACGTCTCGGAGATCCAATCACCTATTTAGGTGACGATCTTTTCCTCTTGTCAGATTGAAATCGCCTGATTAGGTGACGATCTTTTCCCTTTTCAAGATTGAAATCACCTGTTTAGGTGACGATCTTTTCATGTCAGTTTATGCATCAGTAGCCAAACCAGGTGACCCTGCATTTACTTTCTTTCATTATTAACTACAATCTTTTCTGTTGAGTCTTTTGTGTTGGCTGCATGTTTTGGCAAAACCAAAGTATTGAATAGAAGCATCTCCATATTTGAAACATTTCTTCAGTTGCAAGTTTTGTGTTTTGAAGCCATTCAGAAGCTGAAAATGTCATCAGAAGCTGAAAGCACTGTAGCAGTTCAGAAGCTGATTTCAGGTTCTGAAGCCAGCGTTGACTTATGTTGACTTTATCAGAAGCTGGTTATTTTCAAGGTTTTTCTATGCGAATCTTTGCAAGATTTATTGAGGATTTATCCACGCATATGGCTTCTAGAATGCTGATTTATTTGGAGAAGATTTTATTGAAGATTTGGTTCAAAGATATGAAGTTCATATTTTCCTGTTATAATCTTTAAAAGATTCAGTACAGTTTTATTTGTTACATTATTGGACCAATCTTATTTCAGTAACAAATCAAATCAGAAGATTAGTTTTGTTATTTATCCTGCAAGACTGAAGGCTATATAAGAAGGAGGGCTGCTGCTATTCAACAGATGATTTTAGAGAGTCTTAATTCAGAAAAAGAGTCTGTGTTAGTTTTAAGCTTGTTAGCTTTGTTTTGTGCACCACTCATATGTTTTGAGTTGGTTTAGAGTTTTATAGAGTTGTAATTCATTCTAAGCCTTTAGGTACGAATGAAGTCTTTGTGTTTTTAAAGTTTTCTGAAAAACAGAGTGTTTTTTATTAAGGGTTTCAAGTAGCTGGGTTTAGTTGCTTGAATAGGAAGTTAGAGGATTCTATTACTCAGAGTTGGGTAGAAGTCTGACTAGGAGGAGTTTAATTGCTAAGGCTGGGAACTGGGAGTCAGTGTCTTGAGTCTTTGGGTTAAATCCTATAGTGGATTTCCTTCCTGGATTGGTATCCCCCAGAGTATGAGGTGTTTACTCCGAACTGGGTTAACAAACCTTGTGTGTTCTTTAGCTTTCCTGCACTCTTTATTTCTGCTACTTATCTGCTTTAAATTGTGCTAGTCATTGTTCAGAACCTGTTTTGGTTCAGAACCTGTAATCTCTTTAGTATTGCCTGGCCAGAATATCAATTGGCATCAGAGCAGGCACCCTGCCTGTAATTTGGGTGAGATCCAGAGGACTTAATATCTGGCAAGCATGGATAGAGAAGGAGGCTATGTCAATAGACCACCCCTACTAGATGGCACAAACTATGAGTATTGGAAGTCAAGGATGTGTGCTTTTCTAAAGTCTATTGACAGCAGGACTTGGAAAGCTGTGATTAAAGGCTGGGATCATCCTGTGTATACAGACAAAGATGGTAATAAGACTGAGATTTTGAAGCCTGAGGAGGAATGGACCAAAGCTGAAGATGATCTGTCTCTGGGAAATTCAAAAGCTTTGAATGCTATCTTTAATGGTGTTGATCAGAACATGTTCAGACTCATCAAACAATGTACTGTGGCTAAGGATGCTTGGGAAATTCTGAAGACCACTCATGAAGGAACTTCTAAGGTAAAGATGTCCAGATTGCAGCTGCTGACCACCAAGTTTGAGAACCTGAAGATGAAGGAGGATGAAAATATCCAGGATTTCTATATGAATGTGCTTGATATGGCAAATTCTTTTGATTCTCTTGGTGAAAAGATGTCTGATGAGAAGTTAGTAAGAAAAATCCTCAGATCCTTGCCCAGAAGATTTGATATGAAGGTGACAGCAATTGAAGAGGCTCATGATATTACCACTATGAAGCTTGAGGAGCTGATTGGGTCATTGCTCAATTTTGAAACTGCCTTTTGTAAACAGACTGAGAAGAAAGGAAAAGGTGTAGCTTTTACTGTGAATTCTGAAGCTGATGATCAACAAGAGTCAGAGGAGGATGACTTATCAGAAGCTCTTGTGTTACTAGGAAAACAATTCAACAAGATTCTGAAGAATGTTAACAGAAAAGCCAAAGCCAAAGGTCAAAACTTCAGATTCAATAACAAAAAGCAGCAAACTGATGAGAAGAAGACCAAGTCTGAGGAGAAAAGTAACCAAGCCAAAGGTGTGCAGTGCTATGAGTGTGAAGGTTATGGACATATCAAAACTGAGTGTCCTACTTTTCTTAAGAAGCAGAAGAAAAGCCTAGCTGTTGCATGGTCTGATGATGGTTCTGAAGAAGATGATGATAGTGAATCTGGTATGTGTGATACTGGTCTGGTTGTGTGGTCAGGAGCTATCTTGAAGAAGGAACCTGCTTTAGAGTCTGAGACTTTTTCAGAGTCTGACTCAGAGTCTGAAGGTTCATCTGTGTCTGAAGCTGTTAAAACTTCATATGATGAACTAGCTGACAACTACACGAAGCTGTATACCAGAAGTGCTGAGGTTTGCAAACAAGTGCTGGATCAGAAGGAGACTATTTTTCAACTGGAGGCTGAAAAGGGAGAACTTCTTGTGCAGAATTCAGATTTGAAAGAAGAAGTGAACCAGTTAAATTCCCAACTTGAACATATGAAAAAGCAGGTTAGAATGATGAATACTGCTACTAATGTGTTGGATGAAATTTTGGGTGCTCAGCAACAAGGAAAAACTGGATTAGGCTTTGATGATCAGATTCAGAACTCCAAACAGAAGATTCTTGTTAAAGAGTTTGTTCCTGCCACTAAAACTGATAATCCTATGATTGGAGCATCTCAGATGAGACCTCAGAAACAATCCCAGATGCAAGCTCAGAAAAGACCTCAGATGCAAGGTCAGAAGCAAGTTCAGATGCTACCTCAGAAGCTGTCCCAGAAATTTTTCAGAAACAGAAGGAGGAGAAATCATCCATGGGTTTGTCATCATTGTGGAAAGAAAGGTCATATCAAACCATTCTGCTTCAAACTTTATGGCTATCCTGAACACTTTCAATTTAGAAGAGTGCAACCAGCTGCCCCCAAACACAATGTTCAGAAGGTGTGGAAGCCCAAAGTTCAGATTGTAGGCCTGATTGCTCATACTTCTCTGAGAGCCACCTCAAAAGAAGACTGGTACTTTGATAGTGGGTGTTCAAGGCACATGACTGGTGTGAAGAAGCTGCTGAACAATATCAGATCATACTCCAGAAGTTATGTGACATTTGGAGATGGTGTAAAAGGTCAGATTCTGGGTATTGGTGATTTGATCAGAGAAGGGTTGCCCAGACTTAATGATGTGCTGGTGGAAGGATTAACTTCTAATCTGATCAGTATTAGCCAGCTGTGTGATCAGGATTTAAAAGTGAATTTCAACAAGCAGAAGTGTATTGTTACTGATCAGGATCGTAAAACTCAGATGAGGGGCTGCAGATCCAAAGACAACTGTTATTTGTGGGTTTCTGAAGAAGAAAGAAGTCTGACTTCGTGTCTTATGAGCTCAGAAGAGGAAGTCAAACTCTGGCACCAGAAACTGGGACATTTGCACTTGAAAGGCATGAAGAAAATCCTAAGTACTGAAGCTATGAGAGGTGTACCTAATCTGAAGATCAATGAGGACAATGTTTGTGGTGATTGTCAAATTGGGAAACAAACAAGAAAGTCTCATCCCAGATTAGTTCACCAGGTAACTACTAAAGTACTTGAACTTGTTCATATGGATTTAATGGGGCCTATGCAAGTTGAAAGTATTGGAGGAGAGAGATATGCATTTGTAATGGTAGATGACTACTCAAGATACACATGGGTCAGCTTTGTTAGAGAAAAGTCTGACACTTTTGAAGTTTTCAAAGAGATGTGCATTCAGTTACAAAGAGAGAAGGACAGTGGTATTGTTAGAATCAGAAGTGACCATGGCAAAGAATTTGAAAACAAGAGTTTTTCAGAATTCTGTGCTTCTGAAGGTATAAAGCATGAGTTTTCTGCACCTATCACACCTCAGCAAAATGGTGTAGTTGAGAGGAAGAATAGGACTTTGGCAGAATGTGCAAGAGTGATGCTGCATGCTAAGAAACTGCCATATATGTTCTGGGCTGAAGCAATGAATACTGCCTGTTATATTCATAACAGAGTTACTTTGAAGAAGGGAACCACTTGTACTTTGTATGAATTATGGAAAGGAAGAAAGCCCACTGTGAAGTATTTCCATGTGTTTGGGAGCAGATGCTACATTTTGGCTGACAGGGAAAACAGGAGAAAACTGGATCCTAAGTCTGATGAGGGCATATTCCTGGGTTATTCAGTAAACAGCAGAGCTTACAGGGTGTTTAATTCCAGAACCAAGGTTGTGATGGAGTCCATAAATGTGGTTATTGATGATTTGTCTGCTGAGAATGAAAAGAATGAACCTGAAGTTGTTCCAGAGTCTGAAGTATCAGAAGAACAAACTTCAGAAGCAGAAAAGCATTCAGAGTCTGAAGAAGCAGAAGATCAACCAGGTCAAGTTCCTAATGGTAAAGGGCCATCAATTAGAGTTCAGAAGGATCATCCTAAAGACTTAATCATTGGAAGCTTAGATCAAGGTGTCAGAACCAGGAGATCAGATACTGCTGCTACTGATTCATTCTTTGTGTCAAAGGTTGAGCCTAAAAATGTGAAAGAAGCCCTAACTGATGAATTTTGGATTGAAGCAATGCAAGAAGAGTTGAATCAATTCAAAAGGAGTGAAGTATGGGATCTTGTTCCAAGACCTGAAGGGTTGAATGTGATTGGCACTAAGTGGATATTCAAGAACAAAACAGATGAAAATGGTACTGTAGTCAGAAACAAGGCAAGGTTGGTTGCTCAGGGTTATACTCAAGTTGAGGGATTGGATTTTGATGAGACCTTTGCACCTGTGGCCAGACTAGAGTCCATAAGACTACTGTTGGGGGTATCCTGCATTCTCAAGTTCAAGTTATTCCAGATGGATGTAAAGAGTGCATTTCTGAATGGATATTTGCAAGAAGAGGTATATGTTGAACAACCTAAGGGTTTTGCGGATCCTAAGTTTCCAGAACATGTGTACAAGTTAAAGAAGGCCTTATATGGATTGAAGCAAGCACCAAGAGCATGGTATGATAGGCTGACTCAGTTTCTTGTGGCTCAAGGTTACAGAAAAGGAGGTTCTGATAAGACTTTGTTTGTGAAAGATGAAGATGGGAATCTGATGATAGCTCAGATTTATGTGGATGATATAGTGTTTGGAGGGATGTCTCAGAAGATGGTTAAACTGTTTGTTCGGCAGATGCAGTCAGAATTTGAAATGAGCCTAGTTGGTGAGCTGACATACTTTCTTGGGTTACAAGTCAAACAAATGGAAGATACAATCTTCATTTCTCAAAGTAAGTATGCCAAGAACATAGTGAAGAAGTTTGGAATGGAGTCTGCTGCTCATAAGAGGACACCAGCTGCTACTCATCTGAAGCTAACTAAAGATGAACATGGAGTATCAGTTGATCAAAGTCAATACAGAAGCATGATTGGGAGCCTATGGTACTTGACTGCAAGCAGACCAGACATTACTTTTGCTGTAGGAGTTTGTGCAAGATATCAAGCTGATCCTAAGATGAGTCATCTGACACAAGTTAAAAGGATCCTGAAGTATGTGAACAGCACAAGTGACTATGGAATCATGTACTCACATAGTTCAACTTCTGAACTGATGGGATATTGTGATGCTGACTGGGCTGGAAGTGCTGATGACAGGAAGAGCACCTCAGGAGGTTGTTTCTTTTTGGGAAATAACTTAATTTCATGGTTTAGCAAGAAGCAAAACTGTGTGTCATTGTCAACTGCTGAGGCTGAGTATATTGCTGCTGGAAGTAGTTGCTCACAATTTGTATGGATGAAGCAGATGCTGGAGGAGTACAACATTGAACAAAGAACTATGACATTGTTTTGTGACAATTTGAGTGCCATCAACATCTCTAAGAATCCAATTCAGCACAGCAGAACCAAACACATAGACATCAGGCATCATTTTATCAGAAACCTTGTGGAGGACAAGATTGTTCAGCTGGAACATGTAGCTACTGAAGAACAAGTTGCTGACATTTTCACAAAGGCCTTGGATGCTAAGCAGTTTGAAAACTTAAGGAGCAAGTTAGGTGTGTGTTTGCATGAAGAGTTATAGCAATTACTGCAAACTGGATGTGAGGAAGATAGAGTACCTGCCAGTTGTGCCTATGCTAAGTGTGATCCTGTGTCTGAATCTGATAGCTTTTCAAGGATCTGTGTTACTTTTTTTGATTTTATTCCCTATATGAAGACTATGTTTTGTCAGAATTTTGTGGCTAAAAAGGGGGAGAAAATCTTATGTAATGTGTTGGCTCTGATACCAAAATGAAATTTCAGATGTTCAGTTTTCAGTGTGGTTCAGAAGTTATTTGTGAAGCTCAGAGTTCAGAAAAAATATAACAAGAGCTGTCAAGATGTTATTGAGGGGGAGTATGTGTCTCAGGGGGAGTACAAGTTTGTTATATTCCTGAAGTGTAGTGATTCTGAAGTGTAGTGATCCTGAAGTGTAGTGGTCCTGAAGAAGAGTGATCCTGAAGAAGATTTGTGCTCAGCTCCTGAAGTGTGCTCTGATACCTTTTGGTAGTAAGGGGGAGTTTGTTTGTGAAGCTTCAGGGGGAGTATTATGTTGTTCAGAAGTTAATCAGTAGCTCTGATACCATGTTTGTGATGATTAGAGTAACTGTGTTTGTGTGCTTCAGAAGTTCAGAAGCTGAAGCTGATGTTTTACATAGCTGAATCGCTGCCTAAACAAATTGCTATGATGTATGTTTATGGAGTTCTTCATTGCTGAGCTGATTATAATGAAGATTGAAGGACTTGGATGGTTTTAGCCAAAAATTTGCCAAAGGGGGAGATTGTTGAGTCTTTTGTGTTGGCTGCATGTTTTGGCAAAACCAAAGTATTGAATAGAAGCATCTCCATATTTGAAACATTTCTTCAGTTGCAAGTTTTGTGTTTTGAAGCCATTCAGAAGCTGAAAATGTCATCAGAAGCTGAAAGCACTGTAGCAGTTCAGAAGCTGATTTCAGGTTCTGAAGCCAGCGTTGACTTATGTTGACTTCATCAGAAGCTGGTTATTTTCAAGGTTTTTCTATGCGAATCTTTGCAAGATTTATTGAGGATTTATCCACGCATATGGCTTCTAGAATGCTGATTTATTTGGAGAAGATTTTATTGAAGATTTGGTTCAAAGATATGAAGTTCATATTTTCCTGTTATAATCTTTAAAAGATTCAGTACAGTTTTATTTGTTACATTATTGGACCAATCTTATTTCAGTAACAAATCAAATCAGAAGATTAGTTTTGTTATTTATCCTGCAAGACTGAAGGCTATATAAGGAGGAGGGATGCTGCTATTCAACAGATGATTTTAGAGAGTCTTAATTCAGAAAAAGAGTTTGTGTTAGTTTTAAGCTTGTTAGCTTTGTTTTGTGCACCACTCATATGTTTTGAGTTGGTTTAGAGTTTTATAGAGTTGTAATTCATTCTAAGCCTTTAGGTACGAATGAAGTCTTTGTGTTTTTAAAGTTTTCTGAAAAACAGAGTGTTTTTGATTAAGGGTTTCAAGTAGCTGGGTTTAGTTGCTTGAATAGGAAGTTAGAGGATTCTATTACTCAGAGTTGGGTAGAAGTCTGACTAGGAGGAGTTTAATTGCTAAGGCTGGGAACTGGGAGTCAGTGTCTTGAGTCTTTGGGTTAAATCCTATAGTGGATTTCCTTCCTGGATTGGTATCCCCAGAGTAGGAGGTGTTTACTCCGAACTGGGTTAACAAACCTTGTGTGTTCTTTAGCTTTCCTGCACTCTTTATTTCTGCTACTTATCTGCTTTAAATTGTGCTAGTCATTGTTCAGAACCTGTTTTGGTTCAGAACCTGTAATCTCTTTAGTATTGCCTGGCCAGAATATCATTTTCGTACCGCGAAGGACAAAATTCGGGTCCTTCTTTTACTTAATTGCTCTTCGCAAAGAGTTCATGAGATGCTTTTGGCACTCACACACTCTATGCAAAGACACAATTAAGTAGGGGCAGCTGTTGTACCCTAATTTTGTCCCAAGCCTTTTTAAAAAAAAAAACAATTTTCAAAAAAAATCAAAAAAAGAGAAAAGTCAAAGTCAACAAAAAGTCAACAAAAAAGTCAACATTTCTAAAATGAGGACTTCGCAGAGCAAAGTCCCCTTCGCTCTGCGAAGTCTGCGAATTTTTTGCAGATTTTTTAATCCCTTTGATTTATTTCATTTTTGTAATTATTATTATTACATATCATTTTTATTATTGTTTTTATCATCATTCATGGCTAATTGAGCTCAGCAAAGCAAGAATTGGAGCATTTGCCATTAAAGCCAAGGAAAGAAGCTTTTTCTTCCAACCTAGCATGTGCCAAGCAAGTTGGCTTGCCCTTGGGCAGCTCTTGTCCCTCCCAATGGACCTGCTACTGACCCTAAGGTTGCCAGCCACCAGCTTGTGGATTTTCTTCCTGCTTTCTCCCCCAAAATCAGCCAAACCCAGCTGGTTTTCACTTGCCCAAAGCCATGAGTGCTGCCCTGTTTTTCAGCAGCTTTTCTTCCTCCTCACACTAGCCCACATGTTGCCTTTTGTTTCCCCCAACCTCTGCACATCACAGTGCACGTTTTTATTGCTTAACCCTCAAGATTGCAAGGACCAATCCCAAGGGACAACCAATTGCAAACCAGCCCTGTTTTCATCATCATTTCTATCCAAAATCCATTGAATTAGTGGCTGGATTTGGCTAAGTCTTGACCATTGCAGCAAGGCAAGGTCACCTCTTCACTTTTGCATTAAATGCAAAGTGATTTAGCCTGATCCTAGCCCACAAATCAGCTGGATTTTGGGGATTTCTCATGATGAAAATTGATTTGGTTTTGGCCTATAAATAGGAAGCAATGCATAACCATTCAACACACTTAGAAAATTTACTAACAAACTTACACTCACTCACAACAACCAGAAAAAAAAAACCAGCAATTGAACACTTGAAACAACACTAAACACATAGCAAAATCCAGTTCAATCACAAAGCATTTCACAAGTTCATTGCTTTTGTTCAAACAACATTCAAACCTTGCAAACTTCAACCATTCAAGTTCCTTTCATTCCCTTGCAGCAGGAGCTTTGCTAGGATCTCTGTAAGTGTTTTAAGTCCTTATCTTTCATTTAGAGTTGTGCTTGCATCTTTAATTTTGTTCAAATCCATTTTGCCCTAAAAAACCCCTTTTGAATTTCAAAAGAAATCCCAAGGTTTGCAAAACATTTAAACTGGTTTGTCCAGCTCTTTTTATTGCTAAATCTCAAAGCTTTTCACTCCCCTAAAGGTTCTGAGATTGTTCAGAAGGTGCTTCTGAACAACTGTTCAGAAGCAGCTTCTGAACTCAAATTTTTGCATTGTTCGCAGTGCGAAGCCATGGTCGCAGTGCGACCATGACAGAACTCAGAATCTGAGTTTAGGCTCCCAAACAGCCAATTTTTGAGGTTCTAGCCCAAGAACTCAGAACCTAGGAGGTTTGAAACTCATTTTATCCAAACCTTAACAAGGATTTTGCACAATATTGAAAGATTCACAAGTTCGAGCAACCCTTTTTTGGATAACTTGCAAAACAAGTTACGCTCACAAACTTTCAAAACAAACTTGGGCAATAAGCTATGTTCATCATTTTCAAAACCAAACTTGAACAAAAAAACCTTGTTCATGATTTTCAAATCAAACGTGAACTAAAGCCGAACTTGTTCACTTTTCAAAGCCTTTTTAAACTTGAGCCGAACTTGTGCGTTTTTTCACAAATTTGTTAAAACCTTTTCATTTGGGGTTCCAAACCAAGTGTTTTGATAAACTTTGGGATTTCTAAAAACTCAAACAAAACTTGAATGAAAAAGGGATGGTTTGACGTATGTCTCTCCATTGCCCCGATTGAACGAATGCGTGACGTATGTCTCGTCGTTCGGACAATCGTCATTATATTTTCAACGTATCCGACCACACCAAACCAATTCTTGGCCCTTTGTGGTCAATTTGAACCTTTTGGTCCCCCGTGGCCATTTGATTCAATTCCTCGACTCGTTTGAGTCACTTTGGTCAATGTTCGACTCAGTTGAGTCCATTGTACCTTTTCTTGATCCCGTTGGATCAATCGAACACCCCCCGACTCGTTTGAGTCACTCCGGTCAATGTTCGACTCGGTTGAGTCCATTGTACCCTTTCTTGATCTCGTCGGATCAATCGAACCTTTTTACGCAACGAACATGTTTTATCAATTCTAGCACGATTTCAAACAAACGCTTAAGCCTCACATGCGCGAGCATACAAGCTATACGCTTAAGTCTCCCATGCGCTAGCATACAAGCTACGTTTAATCGCAAGAATATGGTCAAAACATCGTTCATTAAAAATAACCAACATGTACGTTTTTCTACCAAAGAACTACGTACGCTTTGAATTCTCCGTCTACCGGGAGATACGTAGGAGCAAGTTCGTCATCTTGTCAAGCACAATAATAAAAAACTAACTTTTTCCCCTTTCATCATATTTTCTTTTTCCATTTTACATAGACAAGCATGCACGCAAAACATTCAAAAACATTTTAAGCTTTAGCTAAATAGGAGGTTCCCGTTGAGTACAACGGACGTAAGGGGTGCTAATACCTTCCCCTTGCGTAATCGACTCCCGAACCCGACAATGGTTGCGATGACCAGTCCTTTTCCTCATCGTCAAGGGTTTTATTATCGTTTCCCTTCAAATAAAAAAACTTAAGGGTTTATCAACGTTCCCTTTAAACAAAAACTTTGGTGGCGACTTCACAACAGCCTTTCGAGCGTTCGTACACGTCTCGGAAGATTGCGCGTTTTTAACGAGAGCGCACAATGGTCATATTAGGACAGAATGTGGCACATATCTCAAGAAACAGAAGAAAAGCTTTGCTGTTTCCTAGTCTGATGAAGATGACTCATAAGGAGAAGTAGAGAGTGAATCTGCTAAGCTTGTTGTTGTCCTAACTGGAAGATACAAGTCAGATGTTAAAGTTAAGGCCTCAGAAGCACTCTTAGAGTCTGAAACACTATCAGAGTCTGAAACACTATCAGAGTCTGAAACACCATCAGAGTCTGAAGCCAGTGTTGAAAAATCCTCTTATGAAGAACTGGCTAACTCTTATAAAGATCTATACATCAGAAGTGTAGAAGTTTGCAAGCAACTAGTGGATCAGAAGAAGACTATCAGTCAGCTGCATGATAAAAGAAGTAACCATTTAGCACAGATTTCTGATCTCAAAGATGAGGTAAGCCAACTGAATTCTTAACTTGATCATATGAAGAAGCAATTCAGAATGTTAATTACTGGTACTGATGTGCTGGAGGAGATTTTGGAGTGTCAGAACCAAGGGAAACCAAATGGCATAGGTTTTGTTGATGGGACTTTGAGCATCAAACAGCAAAATCAAGCTAAAAGGTTCATTCCTGCTATTGGAACTTATGATCCAATGATAGGCACATCTAAGATGGAACATCACAAGGAACCTCAGAAATCTAAGAGAAAGAGGAGAACTCATCCATGGGTATGTCATCACTGTGGTAAGAAGGGGCACATAAAGCCATTGTGTTTCAAGCTATATGGTTACCTCAAGCACTTTCAGCACAGAAAAGTGGAACCTGCTGCAAACAGAATCAATGTAAAGAAGGTATGGAAACCCAAAGGTAATAATGTTGGCCTCATAACTCATACATCTTTGAGAGCCTCCTCTAGGGAAGATTGGTATTTTGATAGTGGATGCTCCAGACACATGACTGGTGTCAAGAAGTTATTAAGCAATTTAAAACCTTACTCCAGTAGCTATGTAACTTTTGGTGATGAAGCTAAAGGAGAAATTCTTGGAATTGGAGACTTGATCAGTGAAGGATTACCAAGGCTAGACAGTGTGCTATTAGTAAAAGGACTAACTTCAAATCTGATCAGCATAAGCCAGCTGTGTGATCAAGAGTTGAAAGTGAACTTTAACTAAGAGGAATGTTTGGTAACTGGTAAAGAATGTGAAGTGCTGATGAGGGGCAGTAGATCAAAGGACAATTGTTACTTATGGATGCCTCAAGAAGAAACAAGCCTATCCACATGTCTCATAAGCTCAGAAGAAGAAGTCAGACTCTGGCACCAGAAACTTGGGCACTTAAATCTGAGGGGTATGAAGAAAATCATGTCAATAAAAGCCATCAGAGGTCTACCCAAACTGAAGATCAATGAAGACAGCATTTGTGGTGAATGTCAGATTGGTAAACAAACAAGAAAGTCTCATTCAAGGTTGGAGCACCAGGTAACAACTAAAGTTATTGAACTGTTACATATGGACTTAATGAGACCTATGCAAGTTGAGAGCATTGGAGGAAAGAAGTATGCTTTTGTGGTTGTTGATGATTTTTCAAGATTCGCTTGGGTAAGCTTCATTAGAGAAAAATCAGACACTTTTGATGTGTTTAAAGATCTGTGCACTCAATTACAAAGAGAAAAGGATAGTGTCATTGTCAGGATCAGAAGTGACCATGGGAAAGAATTTGAAAATAGTAAGTTCTCTGAATTCTGTTCCTCTGAAGGAATCAAGCATGAATTTTCAGCTCCCATAACACCTCAGCAAAATGGTGTTGTTGAAAGGAAGAACAGAACCTTCCAGAATCTGCCAGAGTTATGATGCATGCAAAACACATACCTCATTATTTCTGGGCAGAAGCAATGAATACAGCATGCTATGTTCACAATAGGGTGACTCTGAAGACAGGCACTACATCTACTATGTATGAGTTATGGAAAGGAAGAAAGCCTACTGTCAAGTAGTTTAATGTATTTGGAAGCAAGTGCTACATTTGGCAGATAGAGAAAACAGGAGGAAATTGGATCCAAAGAGTGATGAAGGGATCTTTCTTGGTTACTCAACAAACAGCAGAGCATACAGAGTTTTTAACTCCAGAACCAAGGTATTAATGGAATCTATCAATGTTGTGATAGATGACTTACCTACTGAAAAGGTGGCTGATGTGGAACCAGTTGTTACATCAGAAGAACAATTAGAAGCACATGTTGTGGAACATGAAGTAGAGTCTGATGAAGTTAAGTCTGAAGAAGGAGTAAATAATCCAGATCATGCATCAACAAGTAAATCAATCAGAATTCAGAAGGATCATCCCAAAGAACTAATCATTGGGAATCTTTATCAAGGAGTCAGAACCAGAAGATCAGAGGAAGTGGCTACTGATTTGTGCTTTGTGTCAAAATTTGAACCCAAGAATATCAAAGAAGCACTTACTGATGAATTCTGGATTGATGCAATGCAAGAGGAACTGAATCAATTCAAAAGAAGTGAAGTGTGGGATCTTGTTCCAAGACCTATAGGCATGAATGTCATTGGAACTAAATGGATTTACAAAAATAAATCAGATGAACATGGAACTGTGACCAGAAATAAGGCAAGGCTAGTTGCTCAAGGGTACACTCAGGTGGAGGGACTTGATTTTGATGAAACCTTTGCACCTGTGGCCAGATTAGAATCCATAAGTTTACTTTTGGGTGTAGCATGTATTCTTTGAAATTCTGGCAGGTACTGAATCAGAACCGTAAAACAGAGTACTAAACAAACAAAACAGAGTACTTAAACACAGGTTCAAAAGCAGCAAAAC
Organism: Medicago ruthenica; assembly: GCA_018208015.1. NCBI lineage: Eukaryota > Viridiplantae > Streptophyta > Magnoliopsida > Fabales > Fabaceae > Medicago > Medicago ruthenica. The sequence continues at coordinate 27,608 of WNNG01000332.1, read as the reverse complement.
AAAGGACAGAAAATAAAGAACACAGAGTATTTGTTAACCCAGTTCGGTGCAAACTTCACCTACGTCTGGAGGATACCAATCCAGGAAGGAAATCCACTAAGAGGAATTAATTCAAAGACTCAAGACACAGCCCCTGTTCCCAGCCTTATCACTTAATCTCCAACCGTATAGACTTCTACCTAGGAAACCCCTAGATATAAGAACCCACTTACTTCCTAATCACGTAATCACAACCCAGTGACTATCAGACTCTTCTGAACAAAACAAGTATGATGAACACACTCTTCAAAACAACAAAAACATCACTTGTGCTTAAAAGCTTTAAGTGAAAAACAACTCTAAACAAAACAACCAACTCTAACAGATGAGTGGTACAAAACAAAGCTTCAAGCTTACAGACTCAAAAACACTAAGACTCTTAATTCTAATTTCTGGTTTTTGATCAGTCAGTTCTTCAATAGCAGCACGTCCTCCTTATAAAGTCTTCAGTAGCTCACATAATTCTTAACCATATATTCTTCAAAGATACAATTCTGAAATTCTTTAGAAGCTCATAGAAGGAAAAATATTTCTGAAATATATTTTGCAAAGATTCCTTTGAAAATATATTCATAAATAAACGAAACCAATCTTCAATAAGATCTTCACGTAAAATTACTCAACCTTCTAGAAACATTAGCCTGGATAAAACTTCAAACAAATCTTCAAAAGATACAGAAGGAATTAACAGAAAGAACGCAGAAATTCAGCTTCTGAAATGCAGCTTCTGAAGGTCAACAGAAGTCAACGTCTGAAGGCAGCTTCTGAAGGTCAACAGAAGTCAACGTCTGAAGGCAGCTTCTAAATGTCAACAGAAGTCAATGTCTGAACAGTGCGTCTGATGACCAGTTCTGCGTCTGATGAACAGTACCAGCGTCTGAAGACCTTCGCAGAGCGCAGTGGCTTCGCAGAGCCAAGTTATCAGCTTCTGAAGTATTGTAGCTTCTGACCCAGCTTCTGAAGATGCACAAAATGATATTTTCAACTTTTGAAGACATAAAATAACTTCTGAAGACGTAATGCTTGCACATTTTGATTTTACCAAACATGTAGCCAACCTTCAAATATCCAACAATCTCCCCATTTGGCAAATTTTTGGCTAAAATCAAATGGACCGCAAAAACAAGTTCTTCACTCAACAAAATTAATCAACCATGAAGAACTACACATATTTAAACATAGCACCAGAGTCAGCAGCGGATAAAATGCTATGTTAACACAGACAACTTCAACTTCTGAAGTACACAAATACCACAACACAACAGCTTCTGACAACACACAAAAAACAACCAGTTTTTGAAGCACATGAAGCACACAACTCTTCTGGTACAATAAAATACTCCCCCTCAACACATACTCAGGCACAACCAACTCTCCCCCTGAAACACAACATCCAACAACACTCCCCCTGAACATATCAGCTTCCGACAGAAAACTCCACACAAACTCAGAGCATAATGTAGTACCCCAATTTTGTCCTAAGCCTTTTCAAAAAAAATCAAAAAAAAAAAAGAGAAAAGTCAAAAAGTCAACAAAAGTCAACATTGCTGAAATGAGGACTTCGCAGAGCGAAGTCTCCCAGAAATGAGGACTTCGCAGAGCGAAGTCTGCGAATTTTCTGCAGATTTTCAGATTTTTGATTTTTCTGTTTTCCTTTTCTTTTATTGCATTCCAGTCTTTATTTATAATTATTATCATGTATTATTATCATGGATAATGTTGGATTTAACCAAGTAAAAGAATAGAAACATGTGACAATTGGAAAAGCAAAAAGGGAAAGGAAGAGGAAGCAAAATTGATCAAGTAACCCAACCACTTGCTGACTTTGGGCAGTCCTTATCCCTCCCACTTGACCTGCAACTGACCCTGCTACTTGCCAGCAACCACCTTGCCATAAGCTTTATCAAAACCACTCAAGGATTAAGGCAAAGTGGCTGCCCCTGTTTTGCAAACAGCTTTGCTTTCATCATTTCCATCATTTTTCTGTCAGAATTCAGTTGCTTTGGGAGCTGAATTCGTCCAAGGTCTTGATCCTTGCAGCAAGGCAAGGTCACCTCTTATCCTTAACATTAAATGCAAAGCAAATCAGTCATGATTATAGCCCAAAAGCAGCCCTGCTGCAGATTTTGTCATCATGACTTTTGATCTCATTTTGGCCTATAAAAGCAAGGCATTGCTGCTGAATCAAGGACAGCTCTAGAGGGAATTCAGGAGGGGATTGAGAGAGTGTAAACACAGAGGTTTGAGAGCAGAAAACTAGTGCAAATTCGAGTGAATTGTTGCACATTTTTCTCACAAAAACAGAGTTCGGTTTTGGGTAAGTTTAGAGGAAATCTCCAATCCTTTCTTACACAAATCATCCTAAAACCAACACAAAGCAACCAAGCCAGCAAAACAGCCTCTAAACCTCACACAAGGAGGGAGAAACAAAGGCAAATTATCATTGATTAAGGGCTGTTCATCAAGCTTGACCAGCTTTGCAAAAAAACCATAAGCATCCAAGCATTTTCCATTTCCTTGCAACAAAGGCCTTGGATTAGGAGCAGGTAAGTCACTCTAACCTGTTTATACTCCATTTGCATACTGCTTTCATTTGTTTTGTTTTCAATTTGGTTCAATCTCAGTTTTGCATTTTTGAGTTTTTACTCATTTTGGATTTAAAACACTTTTGAACACAAAAGAAATCCCAAAGTTTGCAAAACCTTTAAACTAAGTTGTTGCATTCATTTCATTGCTATTTTCAAAGCTTTTCACTCCTCCTAAGGTTCTGAGGCTAGTTCAGAAGTTGCTTCTGAACAGAAGTTCAGAAGCAGCTTCTGAACTCAAATTTTCGCATACTTCGCAGTGCGAAGGTCTGGTCGCAGTGCGACCATGACAGAATTCAGAACATGAATTCAAAAGCCAATTTTTGAGGTTCTAACCCAAAGCTCAGAACCTAAGAGGTTTGAAACTCATTTTATTCAAACCATAACAAAGATTTTGCATGATATTGGCAAATTCACAAGTTTGAGCAACACTTTTTATATAACTTGCGAAACAAGTTACGCTCACAAACTTTCAAAACAAACTTGAGCAATAAGCTTAGTTCATCATTTTCAAAACTAAACTTGAACAATAACCTTGTTCATGATTTTCAATCAAACGTGAACTTAAGCCAAACTTGTTCACTTTTCAAAATCAAAATCAGACTTGAGCCGAACTTGTGCATTATTCACAAACTTGTGTTTTTTCATAAACTTGAACAACCTTTGTTCATAGGTTGCAACAACCAAGTGTTTTGTTCACTTTGGGATTTCTTGAGTTTCATACAAAAACTCGAATGAAAAAGGGATGGTTTGACGTATGGCTCTCCATTTCCCCGGTTGTACGAATGCGTGACGTATGGCTCGTCGTTCGGACAATCGTCATTCTATTTTCAAAAACATAAAATCAACCCAACACACTAATTTTGGCCCCCGTGGTCAATCCGAACCTTTTGGTCCCCCGTGGCCATTAGATCCGATCCCTCGACTTGTTTAAGTCACTCGGTCAATGTCGACTCGTCCGAGTCCATTGTACCCGTTCTTGATCTCAGTGGATCAATTGAACAATCGCCCGACTCGTTGGAGTCCACTCGGTCAATGATTGACTCGTATGAGTCCATTGCACCTCTCTTGGTCCCATAGCGACCAATTCGAACCCTTTTACCCTAACGGACGTACCTTTTAGCAATTCTAGTGCGATTCGTGAACAAACGCTTAATAAGTCTCCCAAGCGCGAGCATACAAGCTACGTTTTAATCGCAAGAATTCGGTTAAAACATCGTCCATTTAAAATTAACCAACACATGTACGTTTTTTCTACCAAAGAACTACGTACGCTTTGAATTCTCCGACTACCGGGAGATACGTAGGAGCAAGATCGACATCTTGTCAAGCGCAATAATAAAAACTTTTTTTCTTCTTTTCTTTCGTTTGTTTTTATCTCTTTCCCCCCCCCCTTTTAGTATATTTTCTTTTGACATGGATAAGCATGCGCGCAAAACATTTAAAAACAATTCAAGCTTTAACCAAATAGAAGGTTCCCGTTGAGTACAACGGACGTGAGGGGTGCTAGTACCTTCCCCTTGCGTAATCGACTCTCGAACCCGACAATGGTTGCGATGACCATCCTTTTCCTCATCGTCAAAGGGTTTTATTATCGTTTCCCTTTAAACATAAAAAAAAACTTAAGGGTTTATCAACGTTCCCTTTACACAAAAACTTTGGTGGCGGCTTCACAAAGGCCCTCTGAGCGTTTACGAACGACCTCGGAGGATTTGCGCGTCTTTTTCTCAGGAAAAAACGAGGTGTGCACAGCTGGCGACTTCACTGGGGACCCTTTTCCCACTAGCGAGTCAAGCCTAACCTATTTGGCTTTTAAGCCAATTGTTTTTATTTTCTTCGCGCGCCATGCTTATTATTTTATTCATGCATGTCATATTTATGCTTTATGTTTATATTTGCTTTATTTTGCTTTATATTCATATCATATATATATCAAATGCGGGGGTTACTTGAGTGATGTTACTCCACATTGTTCGGGTTAATGCCGGACGTGTGAGGCTCTCTACCCGAGCTTGAGAAAAAAAACTAAGTTAGAAGGAGGTTGTGTGCGGAAGCCCGCGTTGACGTATGTCCGTGAGGTAGGATGCCCAACCCCGCTTAGAGGAGATTTTCACGTGGAATTAATTGAAGTCATGTCGACGTATGTCCATAGACAACCCTAATTCCATGTGAGATCTATGACTCTAGGGACCTCTTCTTAGGAAATTTCACCTTTTAGAGCCTACACATGAGGATGGGGGGAAGTTCTGAACGTTCATATACCAAACCCCTGCATGTCATAACATTTGCATTCATAAAACTTTTTGCATAAACAAAATAAAGGGGCATATTTTTGCATACTCATTGCATTCATACATTTACATGCATTTTCATGCATTTCAAAGCAAAACCCTCACATCATTCCCTCACCAAAACACCAACAAAAAAAGATTACCCGACCCGGTGTACAGTAGCGTTTCGGATGAGATCCGAGCAACCGGAAGGCCATCGAAATTCTGGAAATCATTTCTTTTGTCCAAGTAATTTATCTTGTTTTTCAAAAAAAAATCAAATCATTTTTCTCTTCCCAAGGCAAACGATTAATTTTATGGGACCCCCATATTTCAAATCATTTCCGTCATTAATAAATTTGCAGTTTATGATTAAAGAGTTCGTTTTTCTTTCGTTCTCAAATAAATTTTCATAAACCCTACAAAAAAAATCATCATCATACACCAAAAAATAACACTGCTACGATCCCTTTTGACTTCAATCTTCAAATTAACCAAAAGGAAGATGATAATAAGGACGATTTTGAACCTCCTGAAGGATTGTCCAGACTTAGGGATCAAGAGGATAGGGTAATACAACCTCACCAAGAGAACCCTAAAAAATAGCACCACAGTTCTCCCTCTGCCGGGGCACACTCTATAAGAGAAATCATAGTCTCACTCAGACGTGTGGATAAACATGAAGCAGTCATGCTCACCAAAGAAATCCATGAGGAGTCCTTCCAAACCCATGCCAAGACATATCACAAGTGCCAAATTAACGCCGACAAGGGGCACATACCACAAACACCTCTGAATGTCATGACATCACCCTAACCTTTCTCTATGTGGGGCATAGACATGTTCGGAATGATTGAGCCAAAGGCTTCAAAAGGGCACCAGTTCATACTAGTTGCCATCAACTGTTTCACCAAATGGGTCGAAGCAGCTTCCTATGCAAACATGACCAAACAAGTGGTCGCCCAATTCATCAAAAAAGAAACCATTTGCCGTTACGGCACTCCCCACAATTTCCCACAAAAAGCCAAGTCGTCATTGGCATTCCTCACATCACCAATAAAAAAAAGAAGCCCTATTTTTATTGGCATCCCCAAACACAAATAGCCAAGTCGTCATTGGCATTCCTCACATCTCCAACAAAAGACCAATTTTCATTGGCACACACAATTTCCAAACAAAAAGCCCAATTTCCATTGGCGCTCACAAAACCCAATTTCCATTAGCACCCACAATCAAACAAAAGCCCGACCTCGCTCAGCATCAAAACAACAAAAGCCCGACCTTGCTCGGAAGCCAATCACAAAAAGCCCGACCTTGCTCGGAAGCCAACCAAAAAGCCCGACCTCGCTCGGCATCCAAAAAAACAAAAGCCCGACCTCGCTCGGCATTCAAAAAAAACAAAAGCCCGACCTTGCTCGGCATCCCATCATAAAAGCCCGACCTTGCTCGGCATCCAAACACCCAAAGCCCAATTTTCATTGGCACTCAAAAAAAAAAACCAACCATGCTTGTCATCCAATCACGCCCAAAAGCCCAATTTCCATTGGCATTCACAAGTACAAACAAGGTTCGACCAGCTAAACCCTATAAAAGAGAAACACCTCACAGCATTGGGGCATGGACAGTTCAACAAGAAAGTTCGCTCCCAAGAATTTAGAGAAGGAGACTTAATGCCTGGACAAAAGGATATTGCCCATCCACAAGGATCCCCCCTATCAATAAACTCCGGCGCAGTCAAAAAAATATATGCCAAAAAAAAAGAGCTCGCTAAATCGAAAACCCGAAAAGGGCGGTTTAGGCAATAGAGAGCGTCCTGGTAGATCGAAAACCTGAAAAGGCGGTCTAGGCAAAAATTAAGGACATCAAAAAAGGAAATACACCCCAGTGGACTGAAAACTCGAAAGAGCGGTCCAGGTAAAAATTAGGGTTCAAAAAAAAAAAGAAAAAGGCAAAAGACTGCGGCACGTGAGGTCCGGACAGAATTCAGGAGGGAAAGAATCAACCTCATTATCATCTTTCCAAAACGAGTTATTTCGAAGTCATAGGGAAAGTAGCACGTGAAACCCAAACAAATTTCCATTTGTCTTTTTGTTTCTTCTTTTTTCCCTATCTTAGTAATCACCTCCTAGAGGGATTACATTTTCACGAATAGTTACCCATACAAGGGACGAAGTTTCGTTGAATCAAAATCATTTTAAACCTTTTCATTGTTATGCGTCCTTACTTGCTCATAAAATGTGTTTTTATTCATGATTAGATAATGCATTGAAATATGGGAATAACATAAAAAACAAAAAAAATGTGTTTTTTACTTGGACGTTAAATGTCGAAAGAATTTTGTTGGTCTCCGGCATTGCATCAGAGGACTCAAAACTTGAAGCTCTGCATCAGTCACTTCAAGATCTTACTCTTTATCAGAAATTAGTGCGTAGCCCACGGCGCGTAAAACGCAAAGAACCCGGGTGTCAGAGGAACAAATTTCCCCAAATAAAACTCACCCACATACATCTTTTTCATCCACTAAGGCCGGATATCGATCATGCTTCCAAAATGATCCTTATATCCCCAGTGAGATCCCACCATAACCAAAAAGCCCGACCTCGCTCGGCAACCAAAACCAAAAAGCCCGACCTCGCTCGGCAACCAAAACCAAAAAGCCCGACCTCGCTCGGCAACCAAACAAAAGTCCGACCTCGCTCGGCAACCAAACAAAAAGTCCAATAATCATTGGCAAACCAAAAGTCCAATATTCATTGGCAAACCAAAGAACTACGTAAGCTTTGAATTCTCCATCCCACCAGGAGATACGTAGGAGCAAGATCATCATCTTGTCAAGCACAACAAACCAAAGCCCAATTTTCATTGGCCCACAATAAAGCCCAAATTTTATTGATATTCCCCAGGGAGTCTCAACCCAAAACAAAAAGTCCAATCATCATTGGCAAACAAACACAAATCCCCAGGGCAAGCCCGAACTACACCGGTTTTGATCCCATTCGGGTATGTAGGCAAAGGACCCTGTCCTTCCAAACCAACCAAAAAAAAAAACAAACAAAAAAAAAAAGCCCAATCATCATTGGCGCAACCACAACCAAGACCGACCTTGCTCGGCACCCAACCAGCATCCCACATATCATGCATAACATAATTCATGCATCATGTCAATATCATTCATGCATGCATATACAAATCATTCATACACCTGCATTTCATAAATCATGTCATGCATCCTCAACAAGGATTCTCCAGTGAGCATCACATATTCACCAACATCCATCAACAGTTAAGTAAGCGTTCCCCAGTGAACCTCCTTCACCAACTGTCACCAATTCCCCAGAAGGAATCTTTGTTTGAGTCTATCTCATATCATATTGCATTGCATATCACTGCATATCATACTGCATAACATGCATCATACAATCATGTTCTCCGGTTCAACCAGGGGCACCTATTTAGGGTAAGACCATTTCACCTTAGGTATCGACCTCTAGTGTAAGCGGCTAGATAAGATCACCTCCCTCAGTGTTTCGACCTTCAGTGTAAGCGGCTGGATAAGATCACTCCCCTGTTTAGGAATCGACCTTCAGTGTTAGCGGCTGAATAAGATTGCCTATCCTTAGGTATCGACCTCTAGTGTAAGCGGCTAGATAAGATCACCTCCCTCAGTGTTTTGACCTTCAGTGTAAGCGGCTGAATAAGATCACTCCCCTGTTTAGGAATCGACCTTCAGTGTTAGCGGCTGAATAAGATTGCCTATCCTTAGGTATCGACCTCTAGTGTAAGCGGCTAGATAAGATCACCTCCCTCAGTGTTTCGACCTTCAGTGTAAGCGGCTGAATAAGATCACTCCCCTGTTTAGGAATCGACCTTCAGTGTTAGCGGCTGAATAAGATTGCATATCCTTAGGTATCGACCTCTAGTGTAAGCGGCTAGATAAGATCACCTCCCTCAGTGTTTCGACCTTCAGTGTAAGCGGCTGAATAAGATCACTCCCCTGTTTAGGAATCGACCTTCAGTGTTAGCGGCTGAATAAGATTGCCTATCCTTAGGTATCGACCTCTAGTGTAAGCCGCTAGATAAGATCACCTCCCTCAGTGTTTCGACCTTCAGTGTAAGCGGCTGAATAAGATCACTCCCCTGTTTAGGAATCGACCTTCAGTGTTAGCGGCTGAATAAGATTGCCTATCCTTAGGTATCGACCTCTAGTGTAAGCGGCTAGATAAGATCACCTCCCTCAGTGTTTCGACCTTCAGTGTAAGCGGCTGAATAAGATCACCCTCCCCTGTTTAGGAATCGACCTTCAGTGTTAGCGGCTGAATAAGATTGCCTATCCTTAGGTATCGACCTCTAGTGTAAGCGGCTAGATAAGATCACCTCCCTCAGTGTTCGACCTTCAGTGTAAGCGGCTGAATAAGATCACCCTCCCCTGTTTAGGAATCGACCTTCAGTGTTAGCGGCTGAATAAGATTGCCTATCCTTAGGTATCGACCTCTAGTGTAAGCGGCTAGATAAGATCACCTCCCTCAGTGTTCGACCTTCAGTGTAAGCGGCTGAATAAGATCACCCTCCCCTGTTTAGGAATCGACCTTCAGTGTTAGCGGCTGAATAAGATTGCCTATCCTTAGGTATCGACCTCTAGTGTAAGCGGCTAGATAACATCACCTCCCTCAGTGTTCGACCTTCAGTGTAAGCGGCTGAATAAGATCACCCTCCCCTGTTTAGGAATCGACCTTCAGTGTTAGCGGCTGAATAAGATTGCCTATCCTTAGGTATCGACCTCTAGTGTAAGCGGCTAGATAAGATCACCTCCCTCAGTGTATCGACCTCTAGTGTAAGCGGCTAGATAAGATCACACCCATCCTCAGGAATCTACCTTCGGTGTAAGCGGCTGGATACGATTACCTTCATCCCCAGTGGATCTACCTCCAGTGTTAGCGGCTGGATACGATCAACTCTTTCAAAATCATTGCATGTGCATATTTTACTTTTACGGCAATTTTTTCCATTCCGCGAAGGACAAAATTCGGGTCCTTCTTTTACTTAATTGGTCTTCGCAAAGAGTTCATGAGATGCCCCCGGCACTCACACACTCTATGCAAAGACACAATTAAGTAGGGGCAGCTGTAGTACCCCAATTTTGTCCTAAGCCTTTTCAAAAAAAATCAAAAAAAAAGAGAAAAGTCAAAAAGTCAACAAAAGTCAACATTGCTGAAATGAGGACTTCGCAGAGCGAAGTCCCCTTCGCAGAGCGAAGTCTCCCAGAAATGAGGACTTCGCAGAGCGAAGTCTGCGAATTTTCTGCAGATTTTCAGATTTTTGATTTTTCTGTTTTCCTTTTCTTTTATTGCATTCCAGTCATTATTTATAATTATTATCATGTATTATTATCATGGATAATGTTGGATTTAACCAAGTAAAAGAATAGAAACATGTGACAATTGGAAAAGCAAAAAGGGAAAGGAAGAGGAAGCAAAATTGATCAAGTAACCCAACCACTTGCTGACTTTGGGCAGTCCTTATCCCTCCCACTTGACCTGCAACTGACCCTGCTACTTTCCAGCAACCACCTTGCCATAAGCTTTATCAAAACCACTCAAGGATTAAGGCAAAGTGGCTGCCCCTGTTTTGCAAACAGCTTTGCTTTCATCATTTCCATCATTTTTCTGTCAGAATTCAGCTGCTTTGGGAGCTGAATTCGTCCAAGGTCTTGACCCTTGCAGCAAGGCAAAGTCACCTCTTATCCTTAACATTAAATGCAAAGCAAATCAGTCATGATTATAGCCCAAAAGCAGCCCTGCTGCAGATTTTGTCATCATGACTTTTGATCTCATTTTGGCCTATAAAAGCAAGGCGTTGCTGCTGAATCAAGGACAGCTCTAGAGGGAATTCAGGAGGGGATTGAGAGAGTGTAAACACAGAGGTTTGAGAGCAGAAAACTAGTGCAAATTCAAGTGAATTGTTGCACATTTTTCTCACAAAAACAGAGTTCGGTTTTGGGTAAGTTTAGAGGAAATCTCCAATCCTTTCTTACACAAATCATCCTAAAACCAACACAAAGCAACCAAGCCAGCAAAACAGCCTCTAAACCTCACACAAGGAGGGAGAAACAAAGGCAAATTATCATTGATTAAGGGCTGTTCATCGAGCTTGACCAGCTTTCCAAAAAAACCATAAGCATCCAAGCATTTTCCATTTCCTTGCAACAAAGGCCTTGGATTAGGAGCAGGTAAGTCACTCTAACCTGTTTATACTCCATTTGCATACTGCTTTCATTTGTTTTGTTTTCAATTTGGTTCAATCTCAGTTTTGCATTTTTGAGTTTTTACTCATTTTGGATTTAAAACACTTTTGAACACAAAAGAAATCCCAAAGTTTGCAAAACCTTTAAACTAAGTTGTTGCATTCATTTCATTGCTATTTTCAAAGCTTTTCACTCCTCCTAAGGTTTTGAGGCTAGTTCAGAAGTTGCTTCTGAACAGAAGTTCAGAAGCAGCTTCTGAACTCAAATTTTCGCATACTTCGCAGTGCGAAGGTCTGGTCGCAGTGCGACCATGACAGAATTTAGAACATGAATTCAAAAGCCAATTTTTGAGGTTCTAACCCAAAGCACAGAACCTAAGAGGTTTGAAACTCATTTTATTCAAACCATAACAAAGATTTTGCATGATATTGGCAAATTCACAAGTTTGAGCAACACTTTTTATATAACTTGCGAAACAAGTTACGCTCACAAACTTTCAAAACAAACTTGAGCAATAAGCTTAGTTCATCATTTTCAAAACTAAACTTGAACAATAACCTTGTTCATGATTTTCAATCAAACGTGAACTTAAGCCAAACTTGTTCACTTTTCAAAATCAAAATCAGACTTGAGCCGAACTTGTGCATTATTCACAAACTTGTGTTTTTTCATAAACTTGAACAACCTTTGTTCATAGGTTGCAACAACCAAGTGTTTTGTTCACTTTGGGATTTCTTGAGTTTCATACAAAAACTCGAATGAAAAAGGGATGGTTTGACGTATGGCTCTCCATTTCCCCGGTTGTACGAATGCGTGACGTATGGCTCGTCGTTCGGACAATCGTCATTCTATTTTCAAAAACATAAAATCAACCCAACACACTAATTTTGGCCCCCGCGGTCAATCCGAACCTTTTGGTCCCCCGTGGCCATTAGATCCGATCCCTCGACTTGTTTAAGTCACTCGGTCAATGTCGACTCGTCCGAGTCCATTGTACCCGTTCTTGATCTCAGTGGATCAATTGAACAATCGCCCGACTCGTTGGAGTCCACTCGGTCAATGATTGACTCGTATGAGTCCATTGCACCTCTCTTGGTCCCATAGCGACCAATTCGAACCCTTTTACCCTAACGGACGTACCTTTTAACAATTCTAGTGCGATTCGTGAACAAATGCTTAATAAGTCTCCCAAGCGCGAGCATACAAGCTACGTTTTAATCGCAAGAATTCGGTTAAAACATCGTCCATTTAAAATTAACCAACACATGTACGTTTTTTCTACCAAAGAACTACGTACGCTTTGAATTCTCCGACTACCGGGAGATACGTAGGAGCAAGATCGACATCTTGTCAAGCGCAATAATAAAAACTTTTTTTCTTCTTTTCTTTCGTTTGTTTTTATCTCTTTCCCCCCCCCCCCCTTTTAGTATATTTTCTTTTGACATGGATAAGCATGCGCGCAAAACATTTAAAAACAATTCAAGCTTTAACCAAATAGAAGGTTCCCGTTGAGTACAACGGACGTGAGGGGTGCTAGTACCTTCCCCTTGCGTAATCGACTCCCGAACCCGACAATGGTTGCGATCACCATCCTTTCCTCATCGTCAAAGGGTTTTATTATCGTTTCCCTTTAAACATAAAAAAAAAACTTAAGGGTTTATCAACGTTCCCTTTACACATAAACTTTGGTGGCGGCTTCACAAAGGCCCTCCGAGCGTTTACGAACGACCTCGGAGGATTTGTGCGTCTTTTTCTCAGGAAAAAAACGAGGTGCGCACACATAACAACTCAGGAACACTACACAGAAACACTCCCCCAGAGTCAGAGACTCCCCCTGAAACTCATCTTCACAGCTCTTTTTGTATTGTTGTTTAATTCTAAATAATAAACTCTGAATTCTGAAACTTAATACATTCTGAACAAGTACATTCTGAAATCAAACACAAGTTTGTCTCCCCCTTTTTAGCCAAATAATCTTGACAAAAAACAGTCTTCACATAGAGAACAAAAACTGAATTTTTAACACAGACTGTTTCAGACTCAGCTTCAGCATCATCTTCATCTCCCTCACTTCCAGATTGCTCACCCTCGGCAATCTGTAATTGCTATAACTCCTCATGCAGACAAACTCCCAGCTTGCTTCTCAAATTTTCAAATTGCTTGGCATCCAAAGCTTTTGTAAAAATATCTGCAATCTGTTCTTCAGTATCAACATGCTCAAGCTGCACAATCTTCTCCTCCACAAGGTTTCTGATGAAGTGATGACGTATATCAATATGCTTAGTCCTGCTATGCTGTATGGGGTTCTTTGAAATGTTGAATGCACTCAGATTATCACAATACAAAGTCATAACATCTTGTTCAATATTGTATTCTTCCAGCATCTGCTTCATCCACACCAACTGAGAATAACTACTTCCAGCTGCTATATACTCAGCTTCAGCTGTAGACAATGATACACAATTATGCTTCTTACTGAACCATGAAATCAAATTGTTACCCAGAAAGAAACATCCACCAGAAGTACTCTTTTTGTCATCTGCACTTCCTGCCCAGTCAGCATCACAATACCCAACTAACACAGAACTTCCACTATGTAAGTACATAATACCATAGTCACTTGTACTGTGAACATACTTCAGAATCCTCTTCACGTGAGTCAAGTGACTCATTTTTGGATCAGCTTGATATCTAGCACAGACTCCAACAGCAAAGGTGATGTCTGGTCTGCTTGCAGTTAGATATAACAGACTCCCAATCATGCTCCTATACATGCTTTGATCAACAGCAACACCTTGTTCATCTTTAGTTAGCTTCAAGTGAGTAGCTGCAGGTGTTCTCTTATGGCTAGACTTCTCCATTCCAAACTTCTTGACTATATTCTTTGCATATTTGCTTTGTGAAATGAATATAGTGTCTTCCATCTGCTTGACTTGAAGACCAAGAAAATATGTTAATTCACCCACAAGACTCATCTCAAACTCAGATTGCATCTGCTGAACAAATAGTTGAACCATCTGGTTTGACATCCCACCAAAAACAATATCATATACATAGATTTGTGCTATCATTAAACTTCCATCTTCTTCTTTAACAAACAGAGTCTTGTCAGTTCCTCCTTTTCTGTAGCCTTGAGTAACTAGAAACTGTGTCAGTCTCTCATACCATGCTCTAGGTGCTTGTTTCAATCCATACAAAGCTTTCTTCAATTTCTAAACATGATTTGGAAAATTAGGATCCACAAATCCTTTTGGCTGTTCAACATAAACCTCTTCTTGTAAATATCCATTTAAGAAAGCACTCTTCACATCCATCTGAAACAGCTTGAATTTAAGAATGCATGCTACACCCAACAGTAATCTTATGGACTCTAATCTAGCCACAGGTGCAAAGGTTTCATCAAAATCAAGTCCCTCCACCTGAGTGTACCCTTGAGCAACTAACCTTGCCTTGTTTCTGGTCACAGTACCATGTTCATCTGATTTATTCTTGTAATTCCACTTAGTTCCAATGACATTCATGCCTTCAGGTCTTGGAACAAGGTCCCACACTTCACTTCTTTTGAATTGATTCAATTCCTCTTGCATAGCTTCAATCCAGAATTCATCAGTAAGAGCTTCTTTAATATTTTTGGGTTCAAATTTGGACACAAAACATGAATCAGTAGTCACTGCATCTGATCTTCTGGTTCTGACTCCTTGATCAAGACTCCCAATGATTAAATCTTTGGGGTGATCCTTCTGAACTCTAATTGAGGGTCCTTTACCAGTAGGTACATGATCTGGATGAATTTCTTCTTCTTCAGACTCTACTTCATTCTCCACAACTGGTGCTTCTGACTGTTGTTCTTCTGATGTTACATCATCTGGTACCACTTCAGACTCAACTCTTTCTTTTTCAGCAGATAAATCATCTATCACTACATTGATAGATTCCATTACAACCTTGGTTCTGGAATTAAACACTCTATAAGCTCTGTTGTTTACTGAGTTACCCAGAAAAATTCCTTCATCAGACTTGGGATCCAACTTTCATCTGTTTTCTCTATCAGGCAAAATGTAACACTTGCTACCAAAAACATGAAAATACTTGACAGTAGGCTTTCTTCCTTTCCATAACTCATACAGAGTAGAAGTAGTTCCTTCTTCAGAGTCACCCTATTGTGTATATAGCAAGTTGTATTCATTGCTTCTGCCCAGAACAGATAAGGTAAATTCTTAGCATGTAACATAACTCTAGCTGATTCTACTAAGGTTCTGTTCTTCCTCTCAACTACACCATTTTGCTGAGGTGTTATAGGTGCTGAAAACTCATGCTTGATCCCTTCAGAAGCACAGAACTCAGAAAACTTCTTATTTTCAAACTCCTTCCCATGATCACTTCTGATTCTGACAATGACACTGTCCTTCTCTTTTGTAACTGAGTGCACAGATCTTTAAACATATCAAAAGTATCTGATTTTTCTCTAATAAAGCTTACCCAAGTGAATCTTGAATAATCATCAACAACCACAAAAGCGTACTTCTTTCCTCCAATGCTCTCAACTTACATATGTCCCATTAAATCCATATGTAACAATTCAAGAACTTTAGTTGTTACCTGGTGATCCAACCTGGGATGAGACTTTCTTGTTTGTTTACCAATCTGACATTCACCACAAACACTGTCTTCATTAATCTTCAGTTTGGGTAGACCTCTGATAGCTTCCATATTCATGACTTTCTTCATGCCCTTCAGATTCAAGTGACCCAGTTTCTGGTGCCAGAGTCTGACTTCTTCTTCTGAGCTTATGAGACAAGTGGACATGCTTGTTTCTTCTTCAGACATCCACAAATAGCAGTTGTCCTTTGATCTGCAGCCCCTCATCAGTACTTCACCTTCTTTACCAGTTACCAGACACTCTTCCTTGTTAAAATTCACTTTCAACTCTTGATCACACAGCTGGCATATACTGATCAGATTTAAAGTCAACCCTTTCACTAATAGAACATTATCTAGTCTTGGTAATCCATCACTGATTAAGTCTCCAATACCAAGAATCTATCATTTAGCTCCATCACCAAAAGTCACATAGCTGCTGGAATATGGCTTTAAATTACTTAACAACTTCTTCACACCAGTCATGTGTCTGGAACAACCACTATCAAAATACCAATCTTCCCTAGAGGTGGCTCTCAAAGATGTATGAGTTATGAGGCCAACAGTATTACCTTTGGGTTTTCATACCTTCTGAACATTGATTCTGTTTGCAACAGGTTCTACTTTTCTGTACTGAAAGTGCTCAGGATAACCATTTAGCTTGAAACAGAATGGTTTAATGTGCCCCTTCTTTCCACAATGATGACAAACCCATGGATGAGTTCTCCTCTTTCCTTTAGACTTCTGAGGTTGCTTCTGAGGTTTCATCATAGATGTGCCTATCATGGGATCATAAGTTTTAACAGCAGGAACAAACCTTTTAGCTGGATTCTTCTGTTTGAGGTTCAAAGTCTTATCAACAAATCCTATGCCATTTTGTTTCCCTTGTTTCTGATTCTCCAATATCTCCTCCAGCACATCAGTAGCAGTATTCATCATTCTGACTTGCTTTTTCATGTTTTCAAGTTGAGAATTCAGTTGGCTCACTTCATCTTTTCAGATCAGAATTTTGCACTAAGAGTTCACTTTTCTCAGCATTCAGCTGGCAGATTATCTTCTTCTGATCCACTAGTTGCTTGCAAACTTCTACACTTCTGATGTATAGGTTTTTGTAATTGTAAGTGAGTTCTTCATAAGATGATTTTTCAACTCTGGCTTCAGACTCTGATGGAACTTCAGACTCTGCTTCAGACTCTGATAGTGTTTCAGACTCTGATAATGTCTCAGACTCTAAAAATGCTTCAGTCTTTGAAAGAGCTTCTGAGGGCTTAACCTTAACATCAGACTTGTATCTTCCAGTTAGGGCAACAACATACTTAGCAGATTCACTCTCTACATCTTCTTCTGAGTCTTCATCAGACCAGGAAACAGCCAAGCTCTTCTTCTGCTTCTTAAGATAAGTAGGACATTCTGACTTGATATGACCATATCCTTCACACTCAAAGCACTGAACATCCTTTGATTGATTGCTCTTCTCATCAGTCTTGGTCTTCTTCACATCACTTTGTTGCTTATTGTTGTTAAATCTGATGTTCTGACCTTTGGATTTGGATCTCCTGTCAACATGTTTCAGAATCTTGTTCAACTGTCTCCCCAGCAACACAAGTGCTTCTGATAAGCCTTCATCATCCTCATCAATCTCTTGTTGATCCTCAGCTTCAGAATTAACTGCAAAAGCAACTCCTTTCCCTTTCTTCTCAGTACGGTTACTAAAAGCTGTTTCAAAATTCAGCAAGGATCCTATTAACTCCTCAACCTTCATATTGGAGATGTCATGAGCTTCCTCAATAGCAGTCACCTTTATGTCAAATCTTCTAGGAAGTGACCTGAGTATTTTTCTAACAATCTTCTCATCAGACATCTTCTCTCCAAGAGAATCAAAAGAATTAGCCATATCCAGAACATTCATATAAAAGTCCTATATGTTCTCATCCTCCAACATCTTCATATTTTCAAATTTTGTGGTGAGTAGTTGAAGTCTGGATAGCTTGACCTTTGAAGTGCCTTCATGAGTGGTCTTGAGAATCTCCCGGGCATCCTTGGCTATCGTACACTGCTTGATCAGTCTGAACATGTTCTTGTCCACTCCATTGAATAGAGCATTCAAAGCTTTGGAGTTTCCAAGAGCCAATTCATCTTCATCCTTTGACCATTCTTCCTCTGGTTTCAGCACATCAGTCTTCTTTCCATCTTTGTCCAACACAACTGGATGTTCCCAACCCTTCAGCACTGCTTTCCAGGTCCTGCTAGTTGAGTATTTATATGTTGGCTGCATGTTTTGGTAAAATCAAAGTGCTCAAGCAATGCGTCTTCATATGTTAAAGAATTCTTCAGAAGCAAGGAATGGGTTTGAGAAGTTTCAGAAGCTGAAATGGACCTTCAGACTCAGAATGGACCTTTAGACGCAGGATGGATCTTCAGACGCATAATGGACCTTCAGACGTAGGATGGGTCTTCAGACGCACTGTTCAGACGTTGACCAGCGTTGACCTTCAGAAGCTGCTTTTCAGAAGTTGATTTTTGCGCGTATCTTTTGAAGATTTGTTGAGGTTTTATTAAGGCTGAAGTTTCCAGAAGTATGATAATTTTATGTGAAGATCTATTGAAGATTGGCTTCGTATTTATGTTTGAATATATTTGCTGAAGAATCTTGGCAAGATAGAATTCAGAAATATTTGTTTCCTTATTGAGCCTTTGAAGAATTTCAGAATTATATTTTGAAGAAGATATGATTTAGAATTATGCTGCATGCTGAAGACTATATAAAGAGACGTGCTACTGCTATTGAGGACTACGAGTCAAAAAACCAGAAATCAGAGATTAAGTGTCTTAGTGTTTTTGAGTTTTAAGCTTAGGCTTTATTTGTACACCACTCATATCTTCTGAGTTGGTTTAGATTGTTTTTGAGTTGTAATTCACTCTAAGTTTTTAAGTACGAGTGTTGTCATTGATGTATTGAAGAGTGTCTTCATAAACTGGGTTGTATTCAGAAGTCTGTTAGTAACTGGGTTGTTGCTTGATTAGGAAGTAAGAGGGGGTTCTTATACTCAGGTGCTACTGGGTAGAAATCAGACTGGTGGAGATTAAGTCAGAAGACTAGGAACAGGGGGTCTGTGTCTTGAGTCTTAGGATTAATTCCTCATAGTGGATTTCCTTCTTGGATTGGTATCCTCCAGATGTAGGTGGTGTTTACACCGAACTGGGTTAACAAATATTGTGTGTTCTTTACTTTTTGCACTTTTATTTGTTGCTTCTGAACCTGCATCATTGTGCTCTGTTTTGAATACTTTGTGCTCTGTTTTTCGTGTTGTTCAAGTACCTGCCAGAATTTCAATTGGCATCAGAGCAGACACCCTCCCTGTTATTGGGTGAGCTCCAGGGAAGTCTTTTCTGGCAATAATGGACAAGGAGGGAGGATATGTCAACAGACCACCTCTGCTGGATGGCACAAACTATGAATATTGGAAGTCTAGAATGTGTGCTTTTCTGAAATCCATAGACAGCAGAACCTGGAAAGCAGTGTTAAAAGGTTGGGATCATCCAGTTATGTTAGACAAAGATGGGAATAAGACTGAGGTGCTGAAACCAGAAGAAGATTGGACAAAGGCTAAAGATGATCTGGCTCTTGGAAACTCCAAAGCCTTGAATGCATTATTCAATGGAGTGGACAAGAACATGTTCAGGTTGATCAAGTAGTGTACCATTGCCAAGGATGCCTAGGAGATACTCAAGACCACTCATGAAGGAACCTCAAAGGTTAAGATGTCCAGACTCCAGCTACTCACCACTAAATTTGAAAACTTGAAGATGATGGAGGATGAAATAATTCAAGATTTCTATATGAATGTCCTGGATATGGATAATTCTTTTGAGTCTCTTGGAGAGAAGATGTCAGATGAGAAGATTGTTAGAAAAATTCTCAGATCACTTCCAAAAAGATTTGTCATGAAGGTGACTGCTATAGAGGAAGCTCATGACATCTCCACTATGAAGGTTGAGGAGCTAATTGGATCCTTGCTGAATTTTGAAACAGCTTTCTATAAACAGACTGAGAAGAAAGGGAAAGCAATTGCTTTTGCAGTTAATACTGAAGCTGAGGATCAACAAGAGTGTGATGAGGATGATGGAGACTTATCATAAGCACTTGTGTTGCTGGGGAGACAGTTCAACAAAATTCTGAAGCATGTTGACAGAAAATCTAAAACCAAAGGTCAGAACTTCAGAATCAACAAGCGTAAGCAACAAACTGATGTGAAGAAGACCAAGACTGAGGAGAAGAGCAATCAAGCAAAAGGTGTTCAGTGCTTTAAGTGTGAAGGTTATGGACATATCAAGTCAGAATGTCCTACTTTTCTTAAGAAGCAGAAGAAGAGCTTGGTTGTTTCATGGTCTGATGAAGACTCAGAAGAAGATGTAGAGTCTGAATCTGCAAAGTATGTTGTTGCTCTAACTGGGAGGTACAAGTCTGATGGTAAGGTTAAGGCCTCAGGAGCTAGTTCAAAGACTGAAGCAGTTTTAGAGTCTGAGACATTATCAGAGTCTGACTCAGAGTCTGAAGTTTCATCAGTGTCTAAAGCCAGAGTTGAAAAATCCTCATATGATGAACTGGCTGACAATTACAAGAACCTATACATCAGAAGTGTAGAAGTTTGCAAGCAAGCAGTGGATCAGAAGAAGACCATCTGTCAACTGGAAGCTGAGAAGGATAAACTGTTAGTGCAAAATTCTGATCTCAAAGAAGAAGTGAGCCAACTGAATTCTCAGCTTGAGAATATGAAAAAGCAGGTCAGAATGATGAATACTGCTACTGATGTGCTAGAGGAGATATTGGAGAATCAGAAATGTTGAGTATTTAGAAGTCGGCTGCATGTTTTGGTAAATTCAATGTGTTCAAGCAAAGCATCTCCGTGTGTTTAAGAAGTCTTCAGAAGCAAGAATTCGAATTTGAAGAGGTTCAGAAGCTGTTTTGTCCTTCAGAAGCTGAATGTGCCTTCAGACGCACTACAGTGCTTCAGACGCTGAAAGTGCCTTCAGACGCACTACAGTGCTTCAGACGCACTATTCACCAGTTGACCAGCGTTGACTTCTTCAGAAGCTGGGTTTTTATGCGTTCTTTCTGTGCGAATCTTTGTGAGATTTATCATGGATTTATTATGGCTGAAGGTTTCTAGAATGCTGATTAAATTGATGAAGATCTTATGAAAATTGGCTTCGTATTTATGTTTGTATAATTGTGCTGAAGAATCTTTACAAGATACAATGCAGAATTATTTGTTTCCTTATTGAGCCATTCATATTTCAGAAACATATCAAATTCAGAAGATTGGCTACAGATTTAAGAGAGCTGCTGAAGTCTATAAAAGAGATGTGTTGCTATTGTTGAAGACTTACGAAGATTATTTCAGAAATCAGAATTTGAGTCTTTTGTGTTTTAAAACTTAGGTTTATTTGTTCACCACTCATCTGAGTTGGTTTAGAGTTTTATTGAGTTGTAATTCATTCTAAGCCTTTAGGTACGAATGAAGTCATTGATGTATTGAAGTGTTTCTTCAAAACTGGGTTGTGTTTTCAGAAGTTGTTTAGTAACTAGGCTGTTAATTGATTAGGAAGTAAGAAGGGGGTTTCTTATACTCAAGGTGTTGGGTAGAAATCAGTACTATAGGAGATTAAGTCAGAAGACTAGGAACAGGGGGTCTGTGTCATTAGTCTTAGGATTAATTCCAATAGTGGATTTCCTTCCTGGATTGGTATCCTCCAGACGTAGGTGGTATTTGCACCGAACTGGGTTAACAAATATCTGTGCCTTTTACTTTTCTGCACCTTTATTACTGCTTCTAAACTGGTTTTAATTGTGCCCTGTTTTTACAAAATCGTGCTCTGTTTTATAGTTTTGAACCTTAACTGCCAGAATTTCAAGAAACAAGGAAAACAAACTGGCTTAGGATTTGTTGATCAGACTTTGAACCTCAAACAGAAGAATCCTGCTAAAAGGTTTATTCCTGCTACTGAAACTTATGATCCTATGATAGGCACTTCTAAGATGAAATCTCAGAAGCAACCTCAGAAGTCCAAGAACAAGAGAAGAAATCATACATGGGTTTGTCATCATTGTGGAAAGAAGGGGCATATTAAACCATTCTGCTTCAAGTTACATGGTTATCCTGAGCATTTTCAGTATAGAAGAGTGGAACCTGCTGCATCCAGAAACAATGTTCAGAAAGTGTGGAAACCCAAAAGCAAGACTGTTGGCCTCTTAGGTATAGACCTGAGTATTTTTCTCACAATTTTCTCATCAGACATTTTCTCTCCAAGAGAATCAAATGAGTTAGCCATGTCCAGAATGTTCATATAAAAGTCTTGAATGTTCTCATCCTCCAACATTTTGAGATTTTCAAACTGAGTTCTTCAGAACCTGAGTTCTCACTGGTTTTGACCCAGATTTCTTCATAACCTGAGACTTGAAGGTCTTTGGTTCTGATTTCTTTAGAGTCTGAACCATTGAACACTTTGGTTCTGATTTGTTAAGAACTCCTGTTTTGTCAGCTCCTGACACAAGGCAAACTTCAGTTTGACCTTTCTTGATGCAAACAGAAACAGATAACAGATTGGCTTTCTTTTGTTTACTTTGCCTGACATTCTGAGATTTATAAGGTTTTGAATAAGCTGGTTTATTATTCCTTGAAGGTTTCATAATCACAGCTGTAGTAAAAATTGAGTTTGAATTTTTCAGACTCTGAGACTTACTTGTTTCAGGTTCTGAACTCTTCAGACTCTGAACATTTTCAGGTTTAGAGTCTGATTTTCTCATAGTCTTAGGCTTAGGACCTTTTGGTTTAGACTTTGGCAAAGTTTTAAATTTTGCCTTCATCTTTCCCTTAGGTTCAGAAGCTTCAGATTCTGAGCAGTTCAAAACCTCAGACTTAGCAGTCTCAGTTTCTGTTAACTTCTTTATCTCAGAACTGTCAGAAGCAGACACAAAGCATACTTTAGAGCCTTTTATACTATCTTCAGAACAAGATTGAAGGTTTGTTTCATTTGAAAAATTAAATGAATCATTTTTGAAACCAATTCCTTCTCCTTTGTTTCTGCTGATATTATAAATCATAGAAGCAACTTTGCTTCTGTTGATTCCAGCCAAAATAAAATCTTGAAGAGCAGTTTCATGTTCACTAGGAACTTCATCAGGTTTCTTATGAACCATTTCTCTGAGCTCTTTAACTTCTTCATCAATATCATTGATATGATTCTGAAGTTGAAGATTTTCATCAGCCAGCAAGTTATTTTTCTTTTTCAAAGTTTTAAATTGATTTAACTTGCTACTGAGATGGTTCATAAGTTCCTTAATTGTATCAACAAGATCAGAATGAGAGAGTTCAGAAAATACCTCATCTTCTTCATCTGAGTCTGAATCTGATTTTGTATCAGAAGATACATTTGCAACCAATTTCAAATTGGATTCTGCTTCATTTTCCTTGTCATATTCTGATCCAGATTCCTCATCAGATGAAACTATTGCTACCAAACCCAGATTAGCTTCTTCTTCATCTTCATCTTTATTTTTAGAATCTTGGTCAAGATTACTCCAAGTAGCCAAAAGACTTTTTCTGAGTCTGTCTTTGAAGTTGCCTGACTTTGAACTGATCTTCTTGGGTTTATCCTTCTGAAACTCAGGATATTCAGATTTGTGATGACCAGTTTTCTTGCAATTTGAGCATCCCTTTTGTTCATCCTTCTTGGAACTAGATCCTTTGAAGTTGCTGCTCTTGTTAGAAGATTCCCTTTGTCTTTGCAGCAAGAACTTAACTCTTTTGGAAAGCATTTCTAGCTCCTCAGCTTCTGAATCCTCTTCAAAACTTTCCTCAGAAAATTCTTCATCAGATTCTGAAGCTTTTAGAGCTTTTGAAAACTTTCCTTTGGATTTAAGTGCTATAGACTCAGATATTCTAACAGGTTCATCTTTATTGAGTCCTAGTTCATGCACCTTGAGAGAGCTTATAAGATCTTCAATACTTAGAGTATTTAAATCTTTAGCTTCCTCAATAGCAGTCACCTTAGGTCTCCATCTACATGGCAGACTTTTAAAGATCGTGTTCACATGATCAGCTGCAGTGTAGCTTTTCTTCAGAATCCGAAGTCCAGAAACTAGAGTCTGAAATCTTGAGAACATAGCCTCAATATTTTCATCCTCCTACATTCTGAACAGCTCATACTGCTGAACAAGAAGGTTTCCCTTTGCTTCTCTAACCTTTTTATTTCCTTCATAGTTGGAGCATAGAGAAGTGAAGATTGTTTTTGTTGTTGATTTGTCACTCAGTTTGAGATACTCATTGTGGGGTAAAGAGTCCACAATGATTCCTCTAACATTATGATGCTTCCTGTAGATCTTCCTCTCAGCATCAGTCAAACCTCTTCTGTTGATAGCCACTCCTTCCTCATCAACTTGAATAGATATTCCATCTTCTATGATATCCCATTAGGAGTCATCAATACCAATAATGTGGTTGTACATCTTGTTTTTCCACCATGAGAATTTCTCAGCATCACCACTAAACATAGGGGGTTTATTGTGTGAGTGAGATTTCTTGTTATCCGTACCATAGCCGCCACCACCACTTCTGGATGTAGATTCACCATAATTTCCAGATGTCATGTTTTTCTCAGGATCAATACTGACTCACTGTTAAGTGATTGAATATCAGAACCGGAGCTCTGATACCAACTAAAGGTGAGAAAAACACACAAGAAGGGGGGTTGAATTGTGTGGATGAAATCTTTTCCTTTCTTAAAACTTTGGTTAAGTTCAGAATCTGATATAGATCAGTTCTGAACCTTTTTCAGAGATGTTTATGCAGCGGATTAAGAAGTAAAGAGAAAGGGAAAGAATGACACAAGATATTTTTATACTAGTTCCTTCCACAAGTTGGAAGTAGTCTAGTCCCCTTGTCACTTACAGGATATTTAACTATAATCAAACTGATTACAATTGCTCAGAACACAAAGTAATGAGACTTCAATGCTCAAACACCTAGTAAGAGACTTCTAATGCTCAGAACACAAAGTAATGAGACTTCCCTGCTCAAGACACACAGTCAAGAGACTTCCCTGCTCAAAGCACACAAGCTAAGAGACTTCCTTGCTCAAAGCACACAAGCTAAGAGACTTCCTTGCTCAAAGCACACAAGCTGAGAGACTTCTAATTGCTCAGAACACAAAGTAATGACACTTCAGGATGCTTAGCACGCAGGCTAAGACTTTGTTTCAAAGTGGTTTACAAAGAAAGAAGTTTGAGTTGAACACTTGATCAAATATCAGAGGTGTTCACTTAATACAACACAAATGAGACTCTAACACTTAAGGAATTCTAAGATTAACAATTGTAAGAATTCTTAAGTTGTTTTGTGACAGAAAACGTAAAACAGAGTGATTGCAGTTCTGGTTTTGCAGTTGTGTTTCTGTACAGAGTCTTGACAATTTTCTCTTCAAATCATCACCCTTTTATAGATAATAAAATAGCTGTTGAGATTGCCCAGTTTTGTAGCAAGGAGCCGTTGCAAGTAGAGGCTAGGTCCAGCTGAGTTGTGTGCGTAAAACAGAGCACACAAAGTTTGAATAAACTTCCTTAAAAGCTAGGGAATGTTTCTGAGAAGGAGGCAACCAATTGCAAAGAGCTGTTCTGACATTGCAGGCTTTACTGTTAACAAAGACAGCTGCTTTTCCTTAAAGAACTCAGACTTCAGAAGCTTCTTTAGGAACAGTACTTCAGAAGTTGGCTTCAGACTCAGGTCTTCAGACTCACCCTTCAGAAGCACTGTTCATCAGACGCACTTCTTCAGACGTTGACTTTTGTTGACCTTCAGACTCAGCCTTCAGACGTTGACTTCTGTTGACCTTCAGACTCAACCTTCAGACGTTGACCAACGTTGACCTTCAGATTCAGCCTTCAGAAGCACCCTTTAGACGCAGTCTTCAGACTCTGCCTTCAAAAGCACCCTTCAGACGTAGTCTTTAGACTCAGTCTTCAGAAGCTGCTTCAGACCCAGTTTTGCTTCAGACTTTCAACAAAGGCTTCTATGCTTTCTTTCTTGCTCTTAGCTTGTTCTTCCATAACCATTATTAAATACCAAACATTAAGGACATGGTTCTGCACACTTAGAACAAAGCATTAGCAATACCAATTTTCTTTTTAACACTTTGTTATCATCAAAACCCAAAAGAGAGTTGTTCATACACATTTTGTTCCAACACTCTCCCCCTTTTTGATGATGACAAACATAAGTATTAATAGAAAATTGTTGTTAATTTAATTAACAAGTTAACTACAGGGTGTGAGGTTTGCAAGCTCCCCCTGAGTCTGATCCAGGTTAATTAAATTCAGTTTAAAGCACAAATGTGAAAATTTCAGAATTGTTGTTAAGTTTAATTAACAAACTGACTTCAGGATGAGGTTTGCAAGCTCCCCCTTAGTCTGATAATCCTCAAGGTCAGGTTTGCAAGCTTCCCTTGATTCTTATCCAAGTTAATTAAATTTAACTTAAAGCAATAAACTGAAATTATCACTCAGAATTGTAAATAACAAGCTGACTTCAGGTTATGAGGTTTGTAAGCTCTCCCCCTAAGTCTGATAATCCACAGGATGAGTTTTGTAAGCTCCCTGAGTCTTATCCAAGTTATTTAAATTCATTTCAACTCACTAAGAGTGATTTATCATCTCACAAAAAAATAATTCAAAACTTTTTCTCCCCCTTATCATAGATTAAAAGCAGTTCTCATAAGTTAACTGACAGAAATTAACTTATGTTCTGAGCTCAGGCCTTAATACCTTTTACTACCTCTCATAAGTTAATCAACTGACAGAATTAACTTATATATTCTGAGCTCAGGAGCCTTAATACTTGTTTCCTTTTTCTCCCCCTTTTGTCATCAACAAAAAGAAAATTTTCAAAATTTTAAGAGAGTTTGAAAACATGTGAGATAAAAATGCAATCATATAGGTAATCAAGCAGCAAAGATAAGCATCAGAGCAAGCTTGATCATACATGAAGTATATAACATTGCATTTGAAAATCAGAGAATGCTGTTCAGAACATAAAAGATTGTTCAGAGCATTCTGATCAGAATTGTTCATAAAAGATTGAAAATCAGATTGCGTCTGATCAGGATTGTTCAGTACCACTTAACTGGTTTTAGAAAACTGAAAACAGATCATTTTGTTCAGAGCATTTTTGTTCAGTACAATTTGTTTAGTATCACTGAACTATTTTAGACAAAATTGTTCAGATCATATACCAACTGAAAGTTTTAGCACAACTGAACTCTTTTCAGAAAACTGAAAAATAGAGCATTTAGCTCAGTGCTTCTGAACCTTTTCAGACATAACTGTTCAGGATTTTTAAAACAGGAACTGAATAACTGAACATGTCTGATACCAAAATGAGACTTTCAGACAGAACTATTCAGAGTTTTTAAATAGGTTTTGAAAAGCTGAACATGTCTGATGTCAATTTGAGCAAATTTTGATGAATAAATGTGTATGTGTTTTTAGTTAAAACATTTCAGAAATGAAAGCAGAAAAACACATTTGCATATTGATGACTTTGGGAGGGACAAAGTATAACTTTCAAAGCTTAATTCATCATTGCCCAGAGTTATAACTTACCAGATTCTGACCAAAAATTTGATAACTATCAGATTCAAAAGTCAAAAAATCCAGGTTCTGAACCTTAGACTCTGAAGTTTTTCAGATGCTTAACTTTCTTCAGACTCTCAAAATGAGTGACTGATAAATCTTAGCTTCTAATAAACTCAGGATCTCAGTTTATCATTCAGACTCAAGCA